>JAWCTZ010000104.1:0-85564 GCA_036850595.1 Rhyacichthys aspro | reverse complement strand
CTTAAAGCAATCTTTCCTGAAACATTTTCTCAGTACCATTTTAGAATAACACACAAACAAATTATAAGCTGTTTCTTCTGTTTTGTTTCTTGTGTTGATTAGCGGATTTTAGCCATAGTCAACCTATAGTTAAGTTTCCTGTATAAAGTATAAGTGAATTTAATGTGAATTTTTGAAAATGCTGTGAGGACAGAAACACTTTAACTGACTTTAACAGCAATATTAACTAATTTAAAAAGATTAACAGTGTTCCACAGGTCTGTAGCTCAATAGTGATCCATTTAATCCAGTTTTTTGGTGCAAGGCTATTGTTAAGCCACCTTTCTCCTGCCAAACAAGCTCCATGAACAATACATGTCTGTGGAGGTTCTCAGTCTTCCACGACATATTTGGAAAACCTAAACAATACACCTTACATCGTAGAAAAGTACCGACTAATGATTATGCTGCATTGACATTCTTTGTTAGTGTGAACTCTCTCACGGAAGAAAAGCTGTACTTTGAAGTCAAATAATTATTGGAAAAATGTTATTTCAAAACAATCAGTTCATTTTTTTATTGGTGTATTGATTTTAGGTGACATTTTTTTATTTGTTAAGCTGCTGTCGTTAGATTGTGGTAAAGTGTCCCTGTTTCAAGGTTTGAACGTATGGTCACCTTAGTTTAAAGGAACCTAACTCTTCACAACAATTATCCAGTAATGGATGCACAACCTTTGCCACATAATTAAGCTTTCTAAATCAAACGTTCTATTCGGAAATTCTTCCAACAAAAGGCAGATTTCTTTGTGAGCACACGATCCAGTCATTTTTCACCACTTAATGAACAGCAGAGGGCAGGGCCCAAGTGATCGATTTGTTTTCCTCTGTCCCCCGAGAGGTCGTCCCGCTGCGTCACATGGACAAAGTGCACACACATCATTTGCTTTTTCACTAATGATGAACAAATAGACTTGGGACATTTTCTTGCAGCGCGAGGGGGGAAATTCTGTTTTGTTTTGTTTTTTTAATAGGCAGGAGAGCAGTGCGTCGGCAGGTGTCAGGGGCTCGGGAGCAGACAGCGGGGATGAAGAGGTGGGGGAGTACATCTTCAACACTACCACCCCCCACCAGCGCTGCCACCATGAGGTCCCAGGGTACAATGGGGGGAGCTGGGTTATTAAGCTCAAGACACCACCATTCTTTATTTAAGAAGAGTCAAGATATTAGGGTCTGTATTGGAAATTTCAGAATAAGAGCTTGTCCATTCATCTTCTTAGTGGTCAGCAACAATTGTACAATCACAACTGAGGTATTTGGGGCAGTGCAATCAAGGTTAATGTAATTACACAAAGCAAATCGGGTCTGATTGGAAACAGGCGATTGTTTTACTTCCAGGTCAACCCTACTGCAGTTAGTTTGTGCTTGGAAAGCTAAGTGGACAACGTTATCAACCAAAATTATGAAAGATTATGAAAAAATATAGATCTGAACACCAACGTTTTTGTATTTGACCATTAATTTACACAAGAACTCTTTTGAATCTGTCCGAGGAGCTTCTTTTGTTTGAAACAACAGCTGCACTGTCTGTAAAGATGGCGTCTTCAGTGAAAACCATAATGTTCCAGCTGACCCTAATTGGCTGCTTGCGACAAACAGCAAGTAGAACAGTGGCAAAGTACTATGTTTCTGTACTTCCTAAACTCTGATAATATATTATTTCTAGACCCAGCGATGCTATAGAAACACAAGTTTGTCTGTTTTTGAGTAAACTTCCACCGAGACGTCTATGTCTACGTTTATAATCTTTGTAGCATTAACAGTGCTGGGGTTTACAGCAGTTGTAATGGCCTGGCCAACTACAGCATATTTAAAAGGTGAATGTATTAATGCGGAGTAGGTTGGTTTAAATACACTATTGTCCAGTGTTTTTGTTTTTGAGTTGCGTAAACAATCCCTAAACAGGTTATAGTCTTCAGGTGGGTGCTTGTTAAGGTGGCCATCTTAACTGTGGACTAGTTCAAAAGGAATGGATCATGACTGTCCACAACAGCATTAATGTTTGTCTTGGCAACATACAGCATACATTTGAGCAGTCATTTAATATAATATGAGCATTAACATTAAGATAGATTGCATTGGTTGCCATCTCTTCCCATTTTGCACCAAACAGATACACAAAAAACTTGTTAAACACAAAGTTGTGGCAGTTTTTCCAAAAGTTGGGGGTAAGTGTGAATTTAAACCAAACCAAAACAGTCACAGCTTAGTCCTGGACTGAACCCAGTCTTCCAGAATAATACGCATGAAAATTATCTAAGTTTCAGACTCTATGTAAATCCTTGTAATTTGTCTTCATGAGCCTCAGGCAGATCTGAGGCTCCCAAGTTACTTTAGTGAGTGGAGGTCGTGCTGAGACATTGAGCTGCTATTCGGCTTTGGGGGCTAGTGGTGGGTGGCCCTCTGTCGTCTCATTACACCCAGTGAGGGGCGCATACAGACAAGAGCCCACCACCAGCTGCAGCTCTATTACCTCTTTAATCAATAGGAACGCCCATTAGAGGACAGGAGCCGTAAACAGCCATCAGCGTCATGTGTTAGCTAACGCTTAGTTAACTAGAATTTATGTGTGTACAGGACAATTATGGTCTGTTATTTATGTCCTTTGTCAGTACGAGGTGCAATTGAGGTGTAAACAGTGGGAGGTAAGGTGAGGTGATTTGCACAATCAATAAAACCCATTAGCCATCAAAGTATTCAAATGTGAAAGTGAAATATGTATGTTTTTCAGAAGCCAAAAGTTGGTGGTAGTTGTAACTTTAGAATGCTGTTGCAACTTTTTTTTTTTTTTTTTTTTTTTACATATGTACAGATATTTGTTGTTGTATCACTTATATTTAAATGGGGTGTAACATATAGTATGAGATGAGAGTATAGTCATACACTGACACCACCATTATATATCATGTGGCAGTTTGTTATAGTACGCTTTTAATTGATATGGAAAAGGCTATGTCCAGACTAAGGTGTTTTTTATTACAGCATATAATTATCATAACACAATTTTCATGTACATTTGCAGTACATCTGAACCAGCTTGGATTTGATTTCCAATCAGATGTCAACCAATTAAAGTGATAATTCTGAGATTTTTTATAATTATAGGTTGTATGAAATGTTCACATATAGTTAGTATATTACCTTTAGTTACCTTTCTGAAGAGGGAGTGTTATAGTGCAGCAGTATTCTCCTGCAGCAGTTTCCAAGCAGATCTCTGAGATGATTGTCAGAGGGAGCCATGCCTGTGGTCTGTTGTATGGAAAACAGTTGCACAATAGTGATTATTACATACATTAAACATAAATAATCCCCATACCAACTTTGAATGACACCTTGTTGTTTTGTACTACCTCATGGAAACCAAAGCAAAACCACGGGGACAAGACAATTCCTATCATAGAACTGAAAACATTTATGGAATGGTTTGTAAAGTATGGTAATGGAAGATCCATGAGAAAAACACATCGCATATTTTGCAAAAGTATCATTATTTTAAGTTAAAAGTCTTGGTTAAATCTCGTTATATCTCTTATTTAGTTTAATTTAATTTCCTGTATTTCTTCATATGGATTTAAGTGTAATTCAACTTTTACTATGCTAAAAACCACCAGCACAACGGAAGTATTTCTTTTCTTTTTTTTTTTTTTTTTGTGATGCTTATGCCGTATCTATATGTGTAGATAAAAAAAACAAATGTTTATGTCAAACATTCAGCTGCACCAATCAAATCCTTGACCTTTTAACTGACCTCTTTAAATATGTTTGACTGAAGGTGAATCACTCAGAGCAGAGCAGCAATCAAGCAGCTGTCTAGTCAATAGCATGTTAATGATGATGAGTGGACCGGTGGAGCTCTTACCTTAAAAAAGAGTGGTTTGCTCTGGGAGTTATTTCGGTCCACCTCATTTAGTCGACTTGTAACAGCAGCATTGTTCTCTCAGTATGTACTTCCTGTCACTCAGCCTCTGTCATCTAATTCAGGAGTGTTTTATCTCCTCATATGAGTCGACTTGGTTGAAGGTGTGTTTATATGCTCCCAGAGGCTTGTTTATCTCACCTGCTCCACCTGTAATTTGTTTTCCCTCATTTCACTTTTATCTCTTTGTACGTGTGCAGATGAATGAAGCGCAGAGACAAGCCAGTGGGGGCCAGTGGGCTTGTACACGCGCGCTTCTGAAACGGACGCATTTTCAAAGGCTGCATGCTTTATACCTGTGTTCCTTAAGGTCACACTTTAACCTAATTGTTTTATAAGTTTAAGAAGGGATTTCATGACTCTGCAAGTATCCATACATTCATATTCACTTTCGTTTTTGAGCTCCGTTGATGGGGCTGCACAGTACATTGCAGATCTTGTTATCGCAATATCACAGTTTGCATGTCAAACTAATTGGAGACTCAGAGCCTTAAATTGCATAACAACAAAAGAACTATTAGTGGCCACCAGTAAAACCAGTGGAAATTAGTTGAAAGGCTTGTATTTCTTATATATTTCAATTTGATTCAACTCATACTATGCCAAAGTGGGCAAATCGTTGTAGCAATGTCCAACCTAGTTTTTGTAATATTATGCAACTATACTATCTGTGAATTGTGCAGGGAAACTGTGGAGCATGCTCAGAACGCTCGGTCCACCTCTTGTCCAAATAAGCTACATATCTGCAGCATTAGCTTAATTGAGATCTAAGCACATACAGTAAGACTCCAAAAGTACACATATATTTTTATTCTTTTATTTTGCATGGATGGTTCTTAAAAACTTATACATTTTATAAATTCTCTCTCTATTAAGCTGGGAACCTTTCTGTCCTCTCCAAAAAGCTTTTTCATTGCCTTTTCCGACTGTCTATGAATATATCAACAACTGATGCAAATATGAGGCCCATCACCGTGTTATAGCTGATAGAGAATGTTCGATCTCTAAAAAACGTATTTAGGGGTGATTCGGTTCAACAGCATTTGGAATTTGCAGTTCCACACCTAATGGTAGCTGTAGCCTTTTCTACAGTAGCCCTGCAGGGACATTCTGAACTGCAATCAAAATAAGTCAGATACTGAATACTTAGGACTGTGATTTGGAAAAGAAATCCTTTGTAACTTAAACATACATATTAAGCCTTCAGTGAAGAGAGAGGGAGTGCTTCTACTTAATTATACAAATGATGTGACCTGAAGTGAAAACAGAAGTGCAATATAGATATGTTGAGTTATTTCCCAGTATTCTTGTTATTTATAGTCTTCCTGGAATCCAACACTGACCTCAACAATGATCAGGTGCACTTATTGTCATGCATTAAGCCTTTACAATGGCCATACATTAGCATCCTTCAACATGTCTTTAGGTCTACAAGGTCGGGGTCACCACTGAACATCTTCTAAGAGGATTCAGCCTTTTTTTATTACACTGAGTCGGTGTAAATAGACAGAAAACAGGGCGAGAGAAAGAATGACTTTGACCAAACAGATTCAAGCCGGGCCCCTCAGGTATGTGATATGAGCTCTACCAGGTGAGCCACTGAGGCACCCCAAGACTTTTTTGAAGAAAACATTGCCATTTTGCTTCTAATTTTTGCTGTAGTGATGATTCTTTAACGTTTAATCAACAGACTGCAGTGTTGAGGTCCACCTTTTAGTAAATGTACGTTACTGTTGGAACCAGAGGCTGAAAGTTTACCAAAGCACTTTATAACTCTTTTGACAATGGAAACAGACCCATAATGTACTGATGTGGGACAAACAAGGCCTATGACTATTTAGACAAGAAAAACAATAATAATCATCAATTAATAATCATCAAGAAAAAATGTCATAATATTGCTTTGAGATCACAGATGCCTCCGCTAGTTAAGTATGAACTATATGCAATCCAAAGTACTGGTAAATAAAGTATATAGCTTAATAATAATCAGTTTCAGAGATCATACATCATATCTCTGAACTGTCTGTTGACACGGTTCAGTCAGCAGGATGTGTGCAGCTGCCATATTTGTCACAGCAGTTCAAAGCTCTGGGTCCTTCCGCTTCCTGCCGCTTTGCCTTTGGTGTTTTGTTGTTTTGTAAGCACCCATGCACCTGCTGTGTGTTTTGAAAGGTTCACCGTGGACATGTAAGGTCGTGTCAGGATGTCCCAGCAGATGATGAAATGAAAGAACAGGATGTGGACACTGATATTTTAGGCTTTGGTGTCTTTTGTTATTTCAGGAGCCAGTTTATACTGAAAGTTTAAACCTTTCACTGCATAAAGGGAACAGAGATGAGGCTAGATGGGAGAATCTTAGATTAACCTCATTTGTTGTATAAATAGTTGTGTTATTATGGGTTATTAAATCCAGTGCAGATTAGTAACTTTTTAAAGTCATTAAACCCAAGTGTTTAAAATCACTTACAAAAAAAAAAAGTTTAAATAAAATATTGTTGAATTGTCTGTTTTTAGGTTATTCAGTTGGTGATTTTTTTGATTCAGTAAGTAGTTTATGTTGGTAACTAATTTAATTATTTAATATCATGTGTTGCAGACATTCATTTTAGTCAAAATGGCAGCCAAAAAAATATTTCAAACAAATGCCAAAATTTTTCTGACTCCTTTACCACAGTACATCAAACATTTGTTTCATACAGTAAATGTGCTGCACCTGAATGGTACTGCAGTTGAGTCCAAACTCAAGCAGTGCATCACCTGTATCTGCTGCAGGACACAAGCGCCCTGTTTTTCCTTGTTTATTCGCCTTTGCTAGTTTCTTCTAGGGCATAAATGTCAGACGATATTACACTGAACATTTATAGGGAATAGTTCACAAAAGCTTAAAAACTCTACTATGTGAGGCTGTATTGGGCAGGGACTGTAAGAGCTAGTCAGAAGAAGACAGAAGTCCTCAATCAGTTGATATGTGTTGATTAGATCATGGTTGAACACAGTCCTTCCATATGCTCACTAATTTTAAATCGAGCTTTATGGTACTGCCTTTGCCATCTTGCCATTATATGACATTAAACCATGTATTTTGATGGACCATTTTGCCCTTGTTTCAAAAGCCCTTTTTATTTTAAAAACGATAGGATTAGTGGTACATTATAGTGCCCCAGCTTTGTACAGCGTTGCCTTAGATACCAGGGATACTCTGGTTTTAATTAAAGTACTAAGTGACCTGTTTCTGTCCTCTGGGTATGAATCCACTGCTTCTAGCTAATCTGCACTTCAGGATCTAAACGCACTAATCCTGCACTGCCCTGCAGCCATCAACAGTATACCCCACTTTAGCTTAGAGACAGTGCACTTCGCCCAGCGCTCTACCCCGGCCATAAGGGAATCCCTGTACAGGACAAGCACACGCTCATCTCTCTGACTCCCCGCCGCTGTTACCAGGCAGTTTGCACTCACATGAATTAGTCAGCTCTCTTGTTTGAAAGCCTCTTAAGCGCTGTCTTCCTAAGCTGTTGTTGACCATAAAGCTGTGCGGCGGAGAAGGCAGTGGCACTGCAGCGCTACCGTATGGTTCCGCACTAGTAGGGGTGCCTTCTTCAGTAAATAGGTTTAATTGAGTAATTGGATCTCTTAAGTGTTGCTGGAGGATACTGCAAGAGCACAGGCTTGTTGAGGAAGTGGTGCCAAACTAATCCTGTACAAATTAGTCTGGGAATGAAAGCATTGCATAGATACAGTATGGCTATTTTTAGCTTTGGGCAGGAACGGGAATATTGAAAAGAGGTTGGTCTGATATCAGTAGAATATATGTTAAGTAAAGTATAGGGCAGAAAGAGGGCAATGTAGACTTTTTAGTAAGCACACAATAGCAGTGTTTGAAGCAAAGATATTATTTGAATGGGATTTGAAGATCTGACAAAGAGATCTCTTTCTTTTTTTTCACCCTGTGCAGTCTGTGTCTGACTAACAACAGATAAACCAGTCAGTGAACTATTGGACGGACTCCTTGCAGTGGACCTTATTTCTAATATTGATCTTTACTACAGTTTAAACTCAAGCTGCATTACTACATTACATTTATGGACACAAATCAAATGTTGTGAATATGTTACTGATAACGTGACAGCTCAGTTTTACGTTCTTAAAATATGTCATGGGCAAAGGCAAGTTTGAAAGGCTACATCTAATTTTAAAAGTCAACAAATCTGGCAGTTACTCTTTTAGTCGATTAGTCAACAATCAGAAAATCTTCAATTAAAATATGCTTCAAAATAAAGTTATGGTGAGATAGTGTCTTTACTAAGATAAATGGATGAGTTTTGCTGTTGAGTGAACAGTATCAACAACCGCAGAAATATCAAAGATGAAACAGCAGGCTACTTCTGTGATTCACTGTGTTATTACACTTAAGTGAGTTAGTTTTAAAAAAGTGACACAGCACTCATTTAGCAAGCCTTGTTACAAGACTTTGTTTAGTGTACATTAACCTGGGTATATTGTGTGTCAACATTTTGGTTTTTTTTGTAATTATGTAGACACTATTGTAATGTAGTGTAGTTCTAGAGTTATCTGTGCTCAAACCCACACACCATAAAAAACTGAAGTGATCTCGCTGATGTTTAACTCACAATGCGTGCAGCTCTGTCTGATATTCTGTATTACAGGAGTAAATTAGGTTTAAATCAGGTTTAAACCTAAGAAACATGTAAAACATCCCTGTGACATGTCTGTGTGCTGTTATTTAGAATATGTAATTTTGTAGTTTGTTATTGCCACTATGTGTCATTTGATTTGTTTTACTGCATTAGTAAAACTGGATTTCTGTTTCCTATAAACAGTCATATAGAGCTTTGATCAAATTGAGGCTGAAGGTGCGTGTGAAGCTAATGACAAATGATTAGAGAGGAGAATCGCTGAAAGGAACCTAAAATAGACTTGTTGTGTAGTTTAACAAAGGTTGATGTGCAGGTACCATATAAATAGATAAAAAATTGCATTTAGATGACAATTAATACACGTTTTCTGACATTTGCTGTAATAAAAGAGTACTTGGTGTTCCAGCCAGATTCACTAAAATATCTCTTTTGAAAAACACATTCAGAACTACTGCATATTAGATCTAATATGAAGATGTCTTCAAAATGAATGCTAAACTAATTTTCATGTCCTTGTGTATTTGATAACCCTGAAAGTCTTCGTGCCCTAAATTCAGAATACTGAGGATGTTGCATTAAAGTTTCAGTCTTCTTTGAGGCATGGCGCACGCTGATTTCTCGGCATGTTTAATGGTGTTCACAGAAGCTAATGATCTCGTCCTTATGGGCCTGTTGGGTAGATGAAAGGCCTCGATGGAATTTGATGTGTTTCCAAGTAGTTCAGAGCAGTGTTTTGTGCATGCATTGTAATGAGCTGAAGTTGCGTTTTCTTTAAAACTGTTGATGCTGCACATAAGTCAGACTCTCACAAGGATACGGGGGGAAGCTGTTGTTGTTCTTAGTCACTGTGGTAATTGCTACATTTACAAGAAACATGGGATACAATAAACAGCCATTGACCCGTTGTTGGCCTTCTCAGTGGTTACCGACTGACCATAGCAACCAATGTCTCTGTCACTGGTTTGGGAAAACTTTGCAATGAATGCAATTAGATTACATGGAGTACCCTAATGTGTTAGTGTTGATCAAGTGTTAAAGTGTGTAAATGTGTGCTTTTTAATCTGTCTCCCGGAAAAACAATAGAAAATGTGAGAAATGCATCCTTTGAATAATTAAATAAGCCTGAAGAGAATACTAAATAATAAAAGTAGCTATATCTGATCATTAATGATTGCTGGAGGTTAAGGTTTTTAAAGCTTTAGCTAACAGACTAACTGTTAAATTAATTATAATGTTTAAATGTTTTTAGTCTAAATGGTGCTCACTGCTCTACTGTACACATTCATGATCCTGCAGGAAAAAAAAGGTATTTAATGCTACATTATTTAACTTGATTCCAGAAACAAAAGGCTCAAAATCATTAAGTGTCACCTCAAAGTAATTTTGTTGCTTCCCAAAAATGAAAAAAATTAGACCAAAGCCAAGCATCAGTAACCTCAAAGGGCAGATTAATGGACGGACATGAAATGGGTTCAAAGCATAAAGAAATATGCAACATAAGCACTCTTTCTAACCACATTGTCTATCTGTCTTTTTCAGATTGTGCTGTTTCTTAAAGATCCTGAAGAATCTCTAGAGCACACCTCAAACTGTGATTTACCTAAGCTGGTTCATCTTTGGAAAGTGTGGTTCATGACCGCATCACACCTCCTCTTAAAGTCGACTGCCCCTCCCATCCCTCCCCAGCATGGCTAGATGGAAGTTCGACTTCTGCCTTTTGGGTCAGTTATTTTCTGGGCTCATTGTGGTTTTGGCAGGACTAACACATGGCCAAAACAGTGAGTGCCCACAGCTGTGTGTCTGTGAGATCCGGCCCTGGTTTACCCCTCAGTCCACCTACAGAGAAGCCATTACCGTGGACTGCAATGATCTCCGCCTGACTCGCATCCCTGGGAACCTCTCCAGTGAGACACAAGTTCTCCTTCTACAAAGCAACTACATCGCCAGGACCAGCGAGGAACTTGAACAACTCTTCAACCTGACTGAACTTGATCTTTCCCAGAACAACTTCAGTAGCATTCGGGATGTTGGCCTTACCAATATGTCGCAGCTCACCACCCTTCACCTGGAGGAGAATCAGATTACAGAAATGCCAGACTTCTGCCTTCAGGACCTCAGTAATCTCCAAGAACTCTATATCAATCACAATCAGATCAACTCAATCTCTCCCAATGCCTTCTCTGGCCTTCAAAACCTCCTCAGGCTGCACCTTAACTCCAACAAGCTCCAGAGCATCAACAGCCAATGGTTTGAATCTACACCCAATCTTGAAATCCTTATGATTGGAGAGAACCCAGTTCTTGGAATACTGGATTTTAATTTTAGGCCTCTTGGGAATCTTCGAAGTCTGGTTTTGGCTGGAATGGATTTAAATGATATTCCTGCGAATGCCTTTGTGGGGCTTGACAATCTGGAGAGTCTTTCGTTCTACGACAACAAGCTGGTCAGAGTTCCTCAAAAAGCTCTCCAAAAGTTACCCAACCTTAAGTTTTTGGATTTGAACAAAAATCCTGTGCACAAAATCCAAGAAGGAGATTTCAAGAACATGTTACGATTAAAGGAGTTGGGTATAAATAATATGGCGGAACTGGTTTCTATTGATCAGCATGCTTTGGACAATCTACCAGAGCTAACTAAATTGGAAGCTACAAACAACCCAAAGTTCTCGTTCATCAACCGCCAAGCTTTTCGCGATGTTCCAGCTTTGGAAAGTCTAATGCTCAATAGCAACGCCCTAAATGCCCTCTATCAATCAACTGTGGACTCCCTCCCCAACCTTCGAGAGATTAGCATCCACAGCAACCCCCTGCGCTGCGACTGTGTTATCCAGTGGATGGGCTCCAATGCTACCACTGTTCGCTTCATGGAACCTCTTGCCATGTTTTGTGCAATGCCTCCGGAGGTCAGGGGAATGCATGTGCGGGAGGTTGTACAAAAGGGTCTTGTGAACCAGTGCTTGCCAATGATCGCACATGATACTTTCCCCAGTCATCTCAACTTAGACATCGGAATGACAGTAGACTTGGACTGTAGAGCTATGTCTCAGCCCGAGCCGGAAATCTACTGGGTGACACCGATGGGAAACAAAGTAATGATGGACATGCTATCTGACAAGTACAGCCTCAACAGTGAAGGGACGCTGAGGATTTCTAACATCCAAGTGGAAGACTCTGGCAGATACACCTGTGTGGCTCAAAATTCACAAGGAGCCGACACCAGGGTAACGGCTGTACGGGTAAACGGCACTTTGTTAGACAGCACTCAGCTTATGAAGATCTACGTCAAACAGACAGAGTCCCACTCCATACTTGTCTCCTGGAAAGTCAACTCAAATGTAATGACCTCTAACCTCAAATGGTCCTCTGCCACCATGAAAATAGACAACCCACATATCACTTATACTGCCAGAGTACCTGTGGACGTCCACGAATATAACCTCACACATTTACAACCAGCAACAGAGTACGAGGTGTGCCTCACTGTATCCAACATCCGCCAGCAAACACAGAAGTCCTGTGTCAACGTGACCACTAAACAAGCCACTTTCGCTGTGGAAATATCTGTCCAGGGGACAAACACTGCCCTGGCAGCAGTAATGGGAACGTTGTTTGCACTCATCAGCTTGGCCATACTTGGTGTATACATCACTAAAAGGTGGAAGAGAAAAAACTATCACCATTCATTGAAAAAGTATATGCAGAAAACCTCATCAATACCTCTGAATGAGTTGTACCCTCCACTGATAAACCTGTGGGAGGCAGACAGCGAAAAAGAAAAGGAGGGCTCATCAGAGAGCAAACCCAGTCAGGTGGACACCACACGCAGTTACTACATGTGGTGAGAGATACTCTGAACCCAGCAGACATGTTTCCTACAGGAGCACAAATACACATTTACTTCTTTGTGTAAAAGTGAACTGAGTGACTTTTCTCTCACGTCTCTGTTTCTTCTCTTTGCTCAGACTGGCTTATAGAAGCGAATGTCGAGCAGACATTCCAGACTTTTAGTTTAGCAAACTGCCTCTTTACCTCTCGTCCCAATTTAACACTGGATTTGGCAGCTTTGTTTAGCTTCCTGATTTAGTAGTCACTGTGCTTTATTTTTAGTACTTGTTTTGAAGATCACAGCATGAGTATTGTCACAGATTCAGAGAACGTGAACAAAGCAAACTTTGACATATTTCTCTGGCAGAACTGCAATCTTTCTTTCTCTTGTAAAACAGTTTCACTGTTGACTGTTGTGCACTGAAATATATATGCTAATTTGTCTATTAAATATATGCTGACAAAGTACATTTAGACTTGATATACCGTCTATTGAATAATGTTAGCACCTCTTCTGTAAGATCGTATCAGCTTTGAGTTCAATGACCTTTTGTACATGAATTAACAGTATGTTTGAGTTAGAGTTACTTTTGCAGAGCCACTATTGTAAACCAGCAATAGAATTATGAATGTTATACTCTAGGTTAGTAGATGTACTGCTTTATCATTTCTCGTATATTTCTTTATTTCTTTTGCTAGAATATGTCTACAATCACTGGTTTTGTTGTGGTTTACACACAAACATGTTGTTTATTGAGGAGCTATTCAATAAAATCTTCTTTCCTCTAATTTTTTAAACACTGATTTCCAAATTGAGTGCCATTTTTATAATGTGTGCATAATGAATACATTTTAGTGTTGGGGTGTTTTAGAAAGCATGTTCTCAAAGATTGAATTAGTGTTGCATGAAGCTCATTTCAGATATCTCTCCTGTTTAGTGTTATCACTTGTGAGCGATGGGTGTAGCTGTAGGTGTTCATTTAAAACCTCCTGTAAGTGTTGATAGAGAGAGAAATCAAGTCGAACACTGCAGTGTGTTTGGCTCTGTGAAGCAATTATCAGAGAATAATTTAAATTCTGTTCCCAGAAGAATACAATTACTGCACGATATGCCTTCGAGTACAACAACTATAACTTGAAAAACAAAGATGAGTCACTTCAAACTGAGAATGTAGATATCCCTCTTGGATTTCTCATTTACATCCTGCTTTATTTTATTATAAAAGGCATTTGTGTAAGTCTCTGGAAAGGAGGAGTAATAGTGAGTGTGTCTGATGCGCAGTGTAATGCAGATCAAACAAGACAATGATTACGGATAATGGGCCTTTTCTCTTGGTACACACTGCAGTGTTATTTTGTGCCAAGTGCCGCAGCTGTAACCAGCCAAATCTTTTATCTTCACTGTATATTGTACAGTATATATGATGAAATGTACTGTAGAACTTACACAGCAAAAAAAAAAAATACACAGTGATATTTGATTTTGATATTTTTATGGGATTAGCACTTTGTAAATAGATTTTTCTTGGAGTCCACTTTACCAGCCTCAATGCAGCGTCCCATTCTCAGCTCCCAGTCTTGAAGCAGAAGTCTACTGGGAGTCTGTAGCTGTGTGTGGTTCTCATGGTGACTGACAGCTCCAGGTTTAGTGGTCCAATCAAACCTGCTCCGCTCGGTCTCCCCTGACAACATTCTGCAGCATGTTCTCCCCGCCCCTTTTCTCTTTAATTACTGCTGCAATTGAGACAAATGCGGCTGCAGTGTAGAGAGAAACAACAGACAATTGTCAGATTGGGTTTCTATTTAAAGTGGTAATGATGGCTCAGTGATAGGCTTAGTTTATTAGTATTACAAATCACATAAATCTGACTATTTTGTGCTTGAGTATTTGGATTCAAGGTTACACTGTGTTTACTGATTAATTCCAGCCGTCTTTTCAACAGACCAATCCACAAGTGACGTCATCAGCGCAACAATAAATATGATCGTGCTAGTTTAAAAATAGACCCTTTATAAGTGGTGGAAAAAAATGTTCTTGTGTGTTTTACAATCAATACTGTTAATTTTCTACTTTTGCAGGTTTTGCATCTTTAGCAAAGGATATGGTCAGGCAGATTTACGTTTGACGTCTTTGATGAGGAAGCACAGGTCTGAAAGCAATCTGTATATAATGCCTTTATGTGGTGTTTTGTGTCCAGCATAACAGTCCTAAGCATCTCGTGATTCAGCTGGTGTAGCCTAAATGCTCCTACAGAGTAGCTAGATATCATAAGTCACTCAGTAATGTCCTCTACCCACACACAGACAGCATACATATGTAGTCAGGCAATTTTCATTTGCTAAAATTATTTTGTTGAGGTCCATGAGGTCATTTTAACCCTGTCATAACTATGGACATTACATGAGTAGATGCTGCTTTGGCTGTGACAGCTTTGGGCTGCTCCAATCTCTGCACAATCCAAGCCACGTCTCATGAAATTATTTGACAAGGAAGATTTGCCATTTGTTTGTACTTTTGCTTGATCGTCATAACATTATTTGGTGGCACGTACACTTTATAGTGCATTTTATTCATAAAAGCAAGTGCTCCCTCTCCTCTTGCATTTGTTCATGTTTTGGTCCTGCCCACCTGGTCCAAAATGGCTGTAACGCTAACATATCGAGGCCAATGCAGCATCTACGTTTATAATGTCTATAGAGTCAGTGTCAGCAACAGGTATGTTTCAATCTGAAGTAAAATTGTCTGTTTAAGTGCATAAGATTCTACTTTCATTACCAAGAAACAGTAACCAAAAGGCTTTAAATTAAAAACACATCATTCTCAAGCTCCAGCTACTGCTCCACTCCTCTAGGTTACTGTTGCTAGGTTAGAAAATGTCATTCACACTGAATAAAGCAGAAGTTAGCGTCTTTGTAGGATCTGTTTAGTTTTTGTCTTTCTTATGTGCTCTCATATAAAAAAGGAAGGAAAAAAAAAAGTTAAATTAGCCATATCTGCAAGTGTTAGTGTCCCTTGGCAGTTGCTAGTTCTCTTGCTGCATAAGAATTCCCCATGCACTTTATCAGGCTCTTAGGTGTACTCAAAATTTCAGGTCTAACTTCTAATCTTAGGCTAGTAAGGCTAATATGGCAGGCAAAAGGTATCATTTTTCATTTGTATTTATGTCTGCATCTGATTTGTATGGTTTTAATGTATCATTCATGTTTAATATGTAGTTCAACCCTGATTTGTAAATTCATGGGGAGCAGACATTGGTTACTTTATGTTGCTATGGGAGTGAAGCTCTCTGATTGGTCAGAAAGTGATCAAAGGGCAGCAGGGGTCATTAGGTGAAGAGTCAGTCGCTGTGTCAGGTGTAATTGTTGCCAGGCAGCAGGTGTGTTGCAAATCACACTGTCTTTTCACCAAGAGGTAAAAATGAGCTGATGGTGTGGTGGATTAAACACCAACAAGGCTGTAATTGAGTCATGAAGGTTCGAGGTGATGGAAATGTGATAAATGCTTTGTAATACTCATGCTCTTCTTTGTGCAGAGATGTAGTGGGGAAAAAACTGCCAGTGAATGTCACAGGTTCTTTAGGGAGAGCAGTGCTATGTGTTGACAATGATGGACAGAGAACCGAGCGGTGACTGTGTGGCATTTGTTAAACCTGTCTAATGCGACAGTGGAAACTGTGCTGCCGTGCTTTCTGTGCAGAGACGACTAGGCTGTCTGCACGCTCAGTGGGTCGCTCACTCACACACCGGATATCAGCTCACTGGGACGGCTATCAATGCAAGCCTTTTGAAAGCCAGCACCGAAGCCTGCGCCGTGTCCCGTTTCCATGACAACCCCTCCCTTCGTCCACCTGCAGACGCCTGGCAGCCAAGTGAGAGAAGTCCCCCGAGCCTGAAATACCACTGACAAGGTCAACACCCTGCAGGTGGGAAAGCACTGCGACATGGTGTAGCGTTCAGAGGTGTGGAGCCGGAGGAGCTGCTGTGCACTGGAGGTGACTTCGACGACACCGGGACTCTACACGTTCATCCTGTCAGACAAGAACCACAGACAGAATACTCTCACAGGGCTTTATACTGGTTTATTTTTCATGAAGACAAAAGATCTATGTTGCATAGATTTCCTGTACGCAAAAGTCCATGTTGCAATGAATGAAGTCTGGTGGTTATACTCACAGGTGTCTTGTCTTGAAATGTGAAGGTGTAGTTCAGTGCCAGAGGGTACTGTAAAATTGATGCACATTGATAAATGCACTCAGTCTACATTGATTTATTAGCCTTTGTTAAAAAGAAAAAGTATTTGTATTTGGAGTATTTGCAGTCCCTTCGTCCAACCTTGGTCGGTGTGAGGTGTACATGCAGGAATAGTACCATCTATGGAAGATTGGAGTCTCGATTCCCGTTCCCCCTGGTTCATACTGCACTGTAAAAAAAAATCTGTAATATTAAAGGGTATATCAACAATGTTCGGACTTAAATCTGAATCTGAGAAACATGGAAAAAATGTTTTTTACTGTAAAAGTTACAGTCGCAATATCTAAATAACGCAATAACCGTTATACCAAGTCCTTTATATTGTCACTGTATTTTATACGGTGAAATTCTGGCAACCACAGCCAGGATTTTACCGTAATTTTGACAGATTTTTTTTTACAGTGTGTTGTTGTGTCCTTGGCCATACGTTAAGTGGCGGTCAGAGAGACTGTGGGTGCAGTACGGTTGCCACGTCTATGTCAGTCTGCCCAGAGCAGCTGTGGCTACAGAGGTAATTTACCACCATCAGTGTGTGACTGTGGAGGGAATGAATAAAGCCTTGAAAAGCACTATATAAAATCTAATCCATTATTATTATTAAACATCCATCTTCTTCCATTCAGAGCAGCATCACAGAAGCGACAGTCTAAGCAAGGAAGCTCAGACTTCCTGCTCCCCAGGCACTTCCCCCAGATCCTCCAGGAGGATATCAAAGTGTTTCGAGGCCAGGACATTTAATATTGTTGGCTTCAGTACCTTAAAAAGACAAGGAGCACCTGTGCTTTTTGTGGGTCAACAGTATAATACAGTACATGCATAGTTAAAACAGTGATCCTGACTTTGAACAGGTGAGTTAAAAAATGGTTCATTTTTATTAAATTTTTATTTTAATAAATTATTATTTTTATTATTTTTATTAATCACATGGTTAATATTATCAACTCTGATTTACTAACTAACTAACTAATTGTAGCTGTATAAATGCAAATAAATGAAGCCACATAAATTATAATTACTTTTAAACCCACACTTTGTGCTGTGTTAATGTCCTTCACTTCTGGTCCTTTTGAAATGCAATGTTTAATTTAGAAATTACATTCAATAAAAGCTGCTGCTGCTTTTTATTGCTGATTAAAAAAAGTCCTCTTGTTAGTTCCAGTGTTAATTTGCTGCTGTACTGATTGTCCAGTCGCTCAATCAAAGCAAGTGTCCTAAAATACACTCAATCAACTCACATTAATAAGCTTTCAAAATAGAGATAGGACTGTCATTCATTTTAAAAGCTGAAAGAAATGAGAGTGTATTTGTGCTTGTCAAATATCTATGAGCCAGGTAAAAGGAGTTAAAGTTGTTCTATGCGTTCTCTGCTCTCATCTCTGACCGGAGCACACAGCCTGCAGTGACTTTTTGTCTCATCTCTTCTGCTCATTTCCAATATTCCTGCAGCAGCCACCAAGATATTAATCAAAATTTAATCTTAGCTCCGTGAGGAGTCAGACAGCCGGTCTGAGCCTGAACCTGCAGCGTTTCATCCTCTTGGAGCCTGTTTTTAAGGAGAATGCAAAGGTCGAGAGCAGCCCTGGTTAAACTCAAGTACGGCAGCAAGGAACTGTTCAAATCAGGCCCCACTTCAAACATAGATGTACTGCTATTAGCACTGCTTGTCTGTATGACCTTCATATGAGCATTACCGGTTTACTATACATAAACTGAGGAACATCACTAAATCTATTTAACAGTAGCTTTACTGAAATATCAACAATGTGCTGTTCTAATAAACTGGACTGATATACACTTATATTTTTTTTTCTTGATTATGTTCGGTGTTCTGTATTTTCAGTCCATTTTTGGGCCTGATTTACAAAACTTCAGATCTGTGCAAACTGTACAGCTCGGGTTTACTTCCCTGAGATGCATCTCTAAAATGATCAGCAAATAAATTCATTTAGCATCCATAATCACATTTATCAAAGCTGCCAGCAATTGTAGGAACTAAGTTGCATCTAAATATACCTTTGTATATATAAGTATATGCAAACCTACTATTGTTTGTTTAAAATAGGCTTATCACATCATCAGCTGATTTGCAAAATTTTGTCTAGTCTAACCTGCCAACACCTTTTTCTTGAACCTTAGAAATAATCCAGTGAGCTGTAGATTTTGCCTCTGGTTTCTCTCAAACTGGGTTTTCACGTCAGTCCCATGTCTTGAAGTCTCTTTAATGCTGATTGTGTGGTCATCAAATGCGGCTGTCACACTGTCAGTTAAGTCGATCACACTGTCAATGCAACTATAAAGATGGTGGCATGATAAAAGCTCCAGGTTACAGGTTTTGCTCATTGTTTTCATCAGTGTGAGTATGACTTCACAACCCTGACCTGAAGAAAAAAGAGCCCGCTGCAGAGATACACCTACCAGGTTTCTTACATATTAATATTCTGCCAGGCACAGATACTTCTCTCGAGTGCTTGAGTGTGACAAAAGTAACACTTCTTGTAGAAAATTAAATGCAGTGTATAATTTTATTGAGGAATTTGAATTTTTTTTAATCTTTTTAAGGTGTCATTTAAAAAGGCTAAGGCTTTAGGTTTCACATAAAATTCAGAGTCAAATCACAGATCACAGCCAGTAGGGGGAGTATGGAGAGCAAAAGCAACCTGAAAGCTGAAGAAGAAGAAGAAGAAGAAGAGCTTTTCATACATTTAACTCAAAATGCTTCAAGTCAGCATGACAGGGAAGAAAGTTACTGCCTCCTCTTTCGAAGTACTGAAAGGTTTTGTTTCAAATGTAAACTCATGCTGTGGCCATATGTATTCACTCACTTTTTTTCTAAAACAACAATCTAAAACAATTGCTAAAATCCCCAAGGATCTCAGAAGGCGTAGGAGGGTGAGAGTCCTTTGATGTTTACAACAAGTGACTGAAATCTTCTTTTGTATTTAGAACTGGACGGTCTAGAGCACACATGTCAATCTCAAGGCCCGGGGGCCAAATGCGGCCCTTTGCAATGTTTTATGTGGCCCGTCAATACTTTTTGTAGGTGATATTTTTGGCACAAGGTTTTATTCATTGAATTTGAACAGGTTTTAGATGGATTTGGATGGATTTTTGCTACAAAAATAAATAAAACCTGTCCAAATGCATCTAAACCTGTTCAAATTCAACTAAATACTGTTGAAATCCTTCTCAAAATCTGTTCAAATCAGACTAAAACCTGTTCAAATCCAACTAAAACCAGTTTCCATAAAAGGAGGAAATGATTGTTTGTGTGATCACTTTTGAAAATCTCACATTCAAAATTTCATAAAAGCTTCGAAATGTTACCATCTTCGGCCCCTGAAAGGATTCTTATTAAATGTCATGGCCCCTCACTACTTTGAGTTTGACACCGCTGGTCTGGAGGCTGGGGCAAAGACAAGGATATTGGACTGAATCAGTGCAACAACAACAATCCAACCATCCACTGTACAATGAAATGTGACAAATGGGAAGCTTATTCTGCCACTTCCTTCCACATATAGCATACATAGCTCATTTAACTTTGCCAGAATAAACACAACCAGGATTATCACCCACATTGAACCATTTCTGTCTTTCAGTCAACATGAATGAAAGCAGCTAGCAGTGTTAAATAATAGTAGTTTTAATGTTAATTATTTTTGGAATATTCAGGGTGAAAGTAGGCCTCAGGTCAAGCTTTTTGTATGCCCTCTGTTCGTGCTACTGTGGGTTCTCTGCAGCAAAGACATGCATGTATAAGTCAACTGGTGAATCTAACTTTCTAATAATATATATAAAATAAAATACTTTATTGTCTCAAAGAGAAATTTGTCTTGGGAAAAGTACTTAGCAACTGCAGAACAAACATACAGTACAAAACAGACATAAACATACATAAGTGCGTACTACTACTACTAACTACACACATTCATAGAGTAACAGTACTGTAACCAGCAATGAGCATGTGCAAAATACAGCTCACTGAAATAGAATTATTGCACCTAAACTAAAAACATTTCAGAACTAAACTAAAGCTAAAGCAAATCTACAATAAATACATACATAAATAATACAACTGGTAATATATATAAAAATAACAACAAATAATAAATAATAAAACCAACCCTGACAACAGAATAAAATGGGTAACAAACAAGTAAATCAGTGAGCTTCTTTATAGAGCAGACGGACATAAATGAGAGTGAATTGTCTGAATGATGTCTCTAAGCCAGCATTACATTTGTAACATTTGTTTTACAGACCCATATTTCAAAATGTTAAATCAATAATGATCAAATATTTGGTGTCATAAATTAATAATACCCAACACATGCTTTTAGTGTTGTTTTATAATCATATTCATTTTATACTATAGCTTTGCTCCTTTTTTTTTTCATTTTGGTCAGTCTATTTCTTTTTGCTCACTTCACTTCAAAACATACAGACATCTCAAAATGATTCAATTGAGATTTTGTATGGCGACCCAAATCAAATCTACAGTGACCAATATTTGCGTTCCAACCCACTGTTCGGGAAACAATGCTCTAAGCGTTCACCTGACTAGACTGAGTCATCAGCACCTGTCATCTTAGTCACCCTCAGTCTGGCACAAAAGGGATGTCATATTACCACAATTGCTTATTAGAACATCTTGATATTTATGTGACAAACAGCAGACTAAATGATCATTGAACGTTCTGCAGGGACCTTGGTTGAAGCAGCTGACAGGTTCTTGCTAAATACAACAAAAATAAAATGAGGTAAAACTGTTTATTATCACTTGACTGTTTAATTGTATTGCAAAAGTGCACACAAATACAATGAGAGGAGTCATTTGTAAAACAATGGTGATAACATTATTATGTCTATATGCTTAATAGAATCTGAAAGAGAGAAATCACAATAACAGTGTAAAATTATAATGCGTTTCAGTCGTGGTAATCACATGTTAAATGAATAATGAATCGCCGGGCGGCTTGTGTTGCCGTTTTCTCTGAGGGCCCAATTAAAGAGTGTTGCGTTTTGCCTGCAGAAGTGTGAATGTGCTCTAAGCTTGAGCACTGACACAGACTTGAAGCTCATTTCCATCCCGTAAGATCTCGCTGCCACTGTTGTGTCTTTATTTAACCAAGAATATAAAGTACCCTGCCGTAATGAAAGGCAGCATCCATGGGAATGAAAGTCTAAATACAGAAATAGAATGGAAACTAAACAAAATAAACACAACAGTGGTAATAAGCATAGGCGGTTCTCCGCAACTGGGAGAATGAAGCCATTGTAAAGACTAAATGAAAACAAATGGAGTTCACAGTGTTGACAGGAAATAGGAAATTGGAGTAGACCTAGTTAGCTGACTCCAAAGCAGAACAGGCGTCATTTCTAGGAAGCCTGACTCTTACTAACTCTCTAGAATGAAACTTTTTATTCAGTTTTTTATCCTCTTTTGAGGGGCTTTTTGGCATTTATTGATAGTGTAGCAGTGGCCGGACTGAAAATGGGATGAGAGAGGGGAAATGGGGGATGACATTGGACAAATGACCTGACTGAGGCTCAAACTGAGCTCCCCCCACCTTTTCATTTTTCGAAATGATGTCTGTATAGTATTGGTTGATGAGATTTTTGGACCGATACCAGTTAACTGTCAGGCTAGCCTATGTGTCGTGGCTCTCGGGTTAAAGGACTACAATTTATTTAGGAATTTGGACACAAACCCCTCCCAACCCTCAAGTGTTGCTCAACAACGCCACCCTAGATGTAATACCAGGGAAAATAAACTTTTTAAATTTAGCCCAAAATAATAAGGACCGCACAAGTACGCCAAACTGAGGGGACAGTGAGACAAAAAGTAGAAAAATAACACTTTATTAGAAGGTGGTTCAATTGAATTACCAGTAAAATATGCATACAATAAAACAATTGCTCATTCACACTCACACACCCAGACACATACTCTTAAATAAAATGTTTTAAGTACACCACATTGTACCTAATACTGTGCAAAGTACCAGCAGCAATCTCCGAATATTAACGATCCGGACTATAAAGAGTTAACCGACCCACCAGCTTTTGAGGAGAGTCGGGTCACGTGAGTCTGCGCAGGTTCGAGGACCATTCGCTCGGAACCCAGGAGTCTGTGTCGAACCCGGAAGTACCGTAAAAAGTTCAGATTCCACCACGGATGGGAAGCCCCAACAACCAGTTCACTGCAGCTGAATTCACTGCACAGGTGGACGACGTGGGCACGGCCGTGAAGGCGGGCGCCAAGCAGACCCAGAAGGGGGCTGAAGCTGGAGGTGTTTGAAGACGCAGAGAACGGCAGAAAGGGGGAGGGAGAAAAGAGGGGAGGCTCGTGGCCTCTCAAGTCCTGCAAGGTGAAAATTGGACGTAAGTGCACTGAATACTCTGAATCATACGTAGCAAGGAGGAGACAATACCCACCAAGGTGCAAATAGTGCGTCGCACACACTCAAGGCGGCCCGAGGCCGTTAATGGGTCCCGCAGTCAGACGTCCCGCACTATAAACATTTAGTTTAGTCACCTATACTTCCAGGCCAAATAAGAATCAGAAACAACAGGAGCGCTTACCAACACTTCAGCAGCTAGTACACAACACGAGGCGGGAGATGACCCAATGAGACGAGCCTCGTGCACGCGCGCCAGACGTCTACAAACAAGTCTGTTAGTTTTTGATACAATGTATAAATTAATTGGTTTCTTCGTCACTCACCGGCTCTAGTGTACGACGTGGAGCATAATCACCGGGCCTTAAGCCAGATTTTAGGTGATTTAGTGCCAATATGATTCGACCACGGCTCTCGTGCTTGCAGCACAGCGTGCAGACGGCGGGTGACGTCAGAGGTGAGCAAAAGGTCAACCCAGGTGAGGGACCCTCCTCTTAAGGGGTCAGGTGAAACGCCATTGGCCAACCAGCAAGTGTGCGGGTGCTGCCACATTCTACCCCTCCTGCTTGCATCATCGTCCCGATGATGGATTAGCATATGAATGACCTAAACCCAAGGCCGAAAGGTAGCAATGACTGAATGAGACCCAGTAACTGGATCGTCCAGTGTAGATCGTGGCAAATGGTGCATATTAGGGTGGCGACCAGCGGTGGAGCGCGATGACCTACGCACACAAGTATCTGTGCCCACCATTACGCCAACAGCTGAAGATGGACCAGGATTTGCCAATGAGACACCAGCCGCAGGCAGCTCATTGCTGGTGCTGGGTGCAAGAATCAATGGAGAAGGCTGCATCACTGCAGCGATGCCAGGGACTGACTCCCTCAACAATGGTGGTTCAGGCATCACGACCCACAGATCCTCATCGCCTGACATCTCACCTTCTGAGACGCAATGGTCCTCTCTCAATGGACCACATTGTTGACCAATCTCAGGTGGTTTTGTCCCAACAAACACTTTGATCAGGGAGCGATGAACATGTTTAATTCTGGACTGATCATGCTCCGGGGCAATTGTGTAAACAGACCCCTCTCCTTGTGGAGCCCTCAAAACAATGTGTGGCAAGCTAGACCACACGTCCTGCATCTTACTGCGACCTCTTGTGTTGGTGTTGCGCACCAACACCAACTCACCTTCTTTTATGATTTGAACGTGGACTCTCTGGTCATGGTGGACCTTACGACGGTTAGCAGCAGCTCTGAGGCGCTCTCCCGCCCCCTCAAATGCTAATCGGAGACGAGTTTGATGCTCCAAGACCCACTCATGAGGCTCTCCTGTCATGGGATCATCAACTCGCCCCAGCAAAAAGTCGACTGGGAGCCTAGGCTCCTGGCCGAACATTAAATAGAACGGGGATTCCCCAGTTGACTGATGGGGTGTCGTGTTGTAGGCATATAACAGTTGAGGTAGGCAAGCACACCAGTCACGTTTCCTTGATGCAGGTAAGGTCCGAAGCAGATTGTGAAGGGTCCTGTTAAATCGTTCGCACTGGCCATTCCCAGCCGGATGATAAGGCGTTGTGCGCGATTTTGCAATACCATAAAGTCTACACAGCTGTTGCATCAAAATGCTCTCAAAGCTTCGCCCCTGATCAGAGTGAATACGAACCGGAACACCAAACTTTGAAAACCACTCTGAAACCAAAACCTGTGCGACTGTGGTAGCCCGCTGATCACGAGTAGGGATTGCAAGTGTATATTTACTGAACACATCTGTAATGACCAACACATTCTCAAACCCACTCTGAGAAGGCTCTAACAAGGTAAAATCAATTGCAACAATTTCGTTTGGCCTTGATGCAAGAAGATGGCCCATGAAGGTCTGAGCAGGGGGACGAGACTCTTTCGCGGTTTGGCACCGCTCACACTGCCTACACCATTCTCTCACAGACTTGGTCATCCCTGGCCAATAACACCGGGATTGTAAAAGAGCTAAGGTCCGCTCGACCCCTTGGTGGCCATGCTCTTGGTGCAGCTGAGTTAGGACCTCGTCCCTAAGAACCTCAGGAAGTAGTAACTGTCGAACCACTGCTCCACCATCCGGACGGTGGATTTGTCGGTACATTAAGCCATCATACTCCATCAGACGACCCCACTGGCGGAGGAGCACCAGTGCAGGTGGAGATAACTGTTTACGCTCTTCAAAGTTGGGTTGGCGCCTCTGTCTCCAAAACCCAACCACCTCTTGGATGACAGGGTCATTATGCTGAAGGCCACGAAGGTCACAGGTCGAGTGACCGGGCAAAGCAGTCACTGCAGCTTGGCTCACCTCTGCCCTAGGCAATTGCATAGCTTGCTGTAACAGTGATGGCACCAGAGAACCAGGAGCAAAGCTAGTTCCCCACAAGGAGCTTGGATCCTGCTGCCTAGACAATGCATCCGCATTGCGGTTGGACTTACCTGACCTATATCTCAACTCAAAATCAAAGGAAGCGAGCTGGGCTGCCCAACGCTGCTCTACAGCACCCAGTTTCGCAGTTGCCAGATGGCTCAATGGGTTGTTGTCTGTGAAGACAACACAATGATGACCAAGTAGGTATTCCCTAAATTTGTCTGTCATAGCCCACTTAAGGGCTAACAGTTCGAGTTTCATCGAACTATAGTTCGACATGTTGCGCTCCGTGGGCCTCAGACCGCGACTTGCATAGGCGATCGGCCTCACTTGCCCCTCTTGCTCTTGCGAGAGCACTGCCCTAAGCCGGCATGGCTTGCATCCACTTCCAGAATGAAAGGAAGTGAAAAGTCTGCGTATGCAAGCACTGGGGCACTGGTGAGCTTTGCCTTCAGGGCCTCAAAACTCTGCTGGCATGCTTCATCCCAAAACCCTACTCTACTCTTACTCTGCCCCCTTTTTAACTTGCCTGAATGTTCAGCTACATGACGGTGTAAAGGTGCAGCTAATCGGGCAAAACCTTCGACAAACCTCCGATAATAGCTCGCAAAGCCAAGAAAGGAGCGAAGCTCAGAGATGGTGGAAGGCGTCGGCCAGTTTGCGACAGCATCAATTTTTCCTGGATCAGTGGAGACTCCCTCCTTCGAGATTATATGACCCAAATAACTGACTTGCGGCTGAAAGAAATGGCATTTGCTGAGTTTAACTTTAAGACCTTCTTGTTGTAATCTGCCCAAGACTCCATCTAGCCTCTCCAAATGCTGCTCTACACTGGATGAAAATACAATGATATCATCGAGATACAAAAGCAAGGATTGGCCCTGTTCGCTGCCAAAGATTCTCTGCATTAATCTCTGAAAGGTTCCTGGAGCATTGCACAACCCAAAGGGCATGCGATTCCATTCAAAGAGCCCGAAAGGAGTGCAAAATGCCGTCTTGGGCCGGTCCGCCTCAGTCACTGGAACCTGATTGTATCCACTAGCCAGGTCCATTGTTGAGAACCAACAGGCGCCAGTTAGTGAGTCAAGGGTCTCCTCAATGCGAGGAAGAGGAAAAGCATCTTTCCGAGTCTTAGCATTCAGTTGCCGATAGTCAACACAAAGACGCAAACTCCCGTCCTTCTTGCGGACTAAAACAATGGGGGACGCATAAGGGCTTGAACTCTCCTTAACAATTTGTGCCTCAAGCAGCTGGTGAATATGTTCCTTAACTAGCTCGTACTCTGAGGGTGGAATACGGCGATGGCGCTGGCGAACTGGAACGTCATCAAGCAAGTGAATGTCGTGAGAAATCAGGTTAGTACAACCTAAATCCTGATCATGGGTTGAGAAAACTGAAAGATGTTTTTGAAGTAAAGACCTAGCAGCAGTTTGTCCCTCAGCAGGCAAGTGTGACAGATCAAGAGAGTCAATCTGATCAGAGACTGGGGTTGGAGCACCTTGAGCTGCCACAGTGGCAGTAACAGATGACACCCCTGCCACACCAGATGGCAAGCTAACCACACTAACATTGTCCAAAGTGCCAAGAACAGTGCGAGAGTGAAGGACAACTTCAGCTTCCCCCACATTGACAACAGGAATATATGCTGTCCCATGAATGACACGAACCAAGGCTGGGGAGGCCAACAGACCCCTCGGCAATCCAGACTCTGGGGGTTCAAACAACACAGAGCCATCAGAGAATTGCTCCGAGCATGTGGCAGTCACGATCTTCATTACCCCTCCTGGAATACGACATGGTCTCGTCCCACGAACCCGGACCTTCCCTGCATGTAGGGGGTTAGACTGTATGCTAGCAACATGGCACCTCTGTAAAGCGTCCACTAAAATGGTAGGGAACTGGTGTGAAGCTTCTCCAAACAAAGCAGAGCCATACTGATCAAACAACTCTTGGTAACACTTACGAATGATGTTCATTCCCAACACTCCAGGGACGTCAGATGATCCACACCCAGGAGGGTCTCTAACCACTAACACACCACAATGAGGCATTAGCTTTCCACACAACACCACATCCCGTTCAAGATAACCTATATATGGAATGGCAAGACCATTGGCAGCCTTAAGCTGAAGCCAATGACAGGCTTTAAGACGCTCCTCACTCCAGGGTTCAAAGTTCTTGCGAAAGAAGCTCTCTGTGACTGTTGAAACCATCGAACCTGTGTCTACCAAGCAGGGCACTGTAACACCACCCATGCTAACATCAAGGTGTGGACATGATGAAATTAACTTTGAAGCGTCTTTCAACCCACGCCAAGGATCATCTGAGCCAGCGAGTGCCCCACCCGAGCTGTGGCTCTGCAGCACGGTGGGCGCTAGTTTTCCGACAGTTGGCGTGAAGGATTGCGACCATGGGCGGAAGATGGCGGCTGAGACTGAACACGCACCTCATTACACTCCCTAGCAATATGGCCAGGTTGTTGACAACGCCTACAAATAATTGGACCAGGACGGGATGAGCGGCTACGCTGGTGAGACGTCTGTAACTGAGCAATGCTCTGTGTCAATTTGTCCAACTGTTCCTGCTGGCGCCGCAAAAGCTCTTTCATCTCACTTACCTCTGAGGTTGGTGGGTGATAACCCGACCGCTGGTAGCCACCCTGCACCGCATATTGCAAACCAAAAGCAGACGGGACAGAATTGCTCCGACCACGCACACATGCTGGGAGCCCCTCACGCTCCCACCGGATTGCTTCACCTCTGACGTCAAGTATTGTTGCTGCAGGAGTGCACCGCACATACTGCTTAAGCTCACGGCGAAGAGCACCATCTAGGACCTGCTCAATAAACTGATCACGCAAAAGAACCTCGGAATTTGGAATGTTAGTGGGAGCACGCTGTTTGACCCTCTCCATTAAAGACATGAGGGCAAGGGAGTACTCTAAAAGTGTTTCACCCTCTTGTTGTCTACGGGAGAAAAATGCCTCCTGCAGTGCTACATATGATTCAGAGCATCCATACAGGTCCTGCAAAATGGCAATAATTTTGAGTGGATCGTTCCGTTCATCTGCGGAGCGGTACTTAATTTCTTCACGAGCCTCCCCTTCTAAATGGTCGAACAAGAAAAATGCTTGGTCGATTGATGAGAGGTGCCTAGCTCTCATACACGCTTGTGCCTCTTCTAACCACTCTCCTAAATTTATGCCCACCCTTCCCCTAAACATCGGGCATTTACGGTCCCGTGGGACAAAGACCAGCCGGTCAACGCTTTGGCTATTACGCGCAAAAGAAGCAAGTGGTTCAGTAGCGGAAGTGGACGGCCCGGCACTAGCATCGGAAACTGAATGAGAGCGCTCTCTACGCAATCGCTCGTTCTCAGCCCTTAATTGAGCTACTGCTTCCTGCAATTCTTGAATTTGGTCCTCCATGTTTTGAAAGAAGAAAAAAAACTAAATTCAAACCAAGAAATTGCTGCGGTACTATTTATAATACCCACATTTAGTAAACAATAGACTGGTATAAGTTAAAATGCCTTTTTTTTTTTTTTTTTTTGTATTGATGGTAGCGTGCTTTACAATAAATGACTAAAGAATTAAGCTGGTGTTGGCTCGATGCAATTGTTTAAAGTGCAAAAACAATAAAAATCACAATTTTAAACAAACAATGCAATTTTAAAATACATCACAACAAACATGCAAAAACAATATATTTACCTTTAACCAACATGCAAGAGACACCTTTTGTTAAATTTCATTACTGTTAACACAACTACCAAGGACTACATATAATGCACTATCCCAATACCTCAGTCTGAAGTTACTAATGATAACCTAATTTATGTCTCTGTCCAACCTCAGCTTGGATCCTGCCGACAACGCCAGTTTGTCGTGGCTCTCGGGTTAAAGGACTACAATTTATTTAGGACTTTGGACACAAACCCCTCCCAACCCTCAAGTGTTGCTCAACAACGCCACCCTAGATGTAATACCAGGGAAAATAAACTTTTTAAATTTAGCCCAAAATAATAAGGACCGCACAAGTACGCCAAACTGAGGGGACAGTGAGACAAAAAGTAGAAAAATAACACTTTATTAGAAGGTGGTTCAATTGAATTACCAGTAAAATATGCATACAATAAAACAATTGCTCATTCACACTCACACACCCAGACACATACTCTTAAATAAAATGTTTTAAGTACACCACATTGTACCTAATACTGTGCAAAGTACCAGCAGCAATCTCCGAATATTAACGATCCGGACTATAAAGAGTTAACCGACCCACCAGCTTTTGAGGAGAGTCGGGTCACGTGAGTCTGCGCAGGTTCGAGGACCATTCGCTCGGAACCCAGGAGTCTGTGTCGAACCCGGAAGTACCGTAAAAAGTTCAGATTCCACCACGGATGGGAAGCCCCAACAACCAGTTCACTGCAGCTGAATTCACTGCACAGGTGGACGACGTGGGCACGGCCGTGAAGGCGGGCGCCAAGCAGACCCAGAAGGGGGGGCTGAAGCTGGAGGTGTTTGAAGACGCAGAGAACGGCAGAAAGGGGGAAGGGAGAAAAAGAAGGGGAGGCTCGTGGCCTCTCAAGTCCTGCAAGGTGAAAATTGGACGTAAGTGCACTGAATACTCTGAATCATACGTAGCAAGGAGGAGACAATACCCACCAAGGTGCAAATAGTGCGTCGCACACACTCAAGGCGGCCCGAGGCCGTTAATGGGTCCCGCAGTCAGACGTCCCGCACTATAAACATTTAGTTTAGTCACCTATACTTCCAGGCCAAATAAGAATCAGAAACAACAGGAGCGCTTACCAACACTTCAGCAGCTAGTACACAACACGAGGCGGGAGATGACCCAATGAGACGAGCCTCGTGCACGCGCGCCAGACGTCTACAAACAAGTCTGTTAGTTTTTGATACAATGTATAAATTAATTGGTTTCTTCGTCACTCACCGGCTCTAGTGTACGACGTGGAGCATAATCACCGGGCCTTAAGCCAGATTTTAGGTGATTTAGTGCCAATATGATTCGACCACGGCTCTCGTGCTTGCAGCACAGCGTGCAGACGGCGGGTGACGTCAGAGGTGAGCAAAAGGTCAACCCAGGTGAGGGACCCTCCTCTTAAGGGGTCAGGTGAAACGCCATTGGCCAACCAGCAAGTGTGCGGGTGCTGCCACATTCGGTATATAGCCAATTAGCAAGTATATATTATATCAAAGACTATTTGTTGACTATGATGACTGTAGTCACTGTCTGCGGTTAAGATTATCTACGTTAGCCCCTTTTATGCTCCTTCATGGTAAGAATTTCACATAGTAGTCTCAGTTAGCCTTGTGCAGCAATCACGCTAAACCTAGCAATAGCATGAGCCGCTTAATTCTTTAATGCTGCGTAGTGGTGTTTAGTAATAAAGACCAGATTCTAGTGTGTCATTATACAGATCTGATGAGCTGATTTTAGCTCATGTCAAAGTCATAAACACAGAGGAAATTTAATAGTACAGGGGCAATTATTTAAACGTGCGCTTTATTTTTTTTTTAATCTCAACTTGGTGACATCTCTGTTACTGCCTCCTGTTACTAGTTTCTAGCAATAGTATCAAGCAACAGGTAATTTTGTGCTTTCCAAATCCTAACCTTATTTCAAACGGCTCAAAACCATAAAGCACATAGGTAATTACTATAAAATTAATGGAGCTATTTGGAAAAATGCTATTCCTGTTTTGCTGTTTTTGTTTTGCAGCTTACCTTTGTGACAAGTCTGGTACAATCTCCTGTTATGGGATAATGACTGCACAAATTCATACCAGGAAAAGACAGGAATATCCTCCAACAAAAATTGCGCTAAAAAGAGGCTTCCACAGTAGCTGTTTTCTAGCTGTTCGCAATAGTAGCTACTGACAGCTAATGTTACACTTTCCAAATGCAGACATTATTTGCATTCCCAGGATACATTGGAATGATGATGTATCTCGGCTGCCTTGGGAATGCTTCAGTATCCCCTGAAAGAGATGGAGGAAGTGTCTGGGGAGTGGGAAGGTCAGGGCATCTTTGTTTAGACTACTGCTCTTGTGACCCAGCCCCAGATAAGGAATGGGAAAGAAATGAGTGGATGGATGGTCCAAACGCTCTTTACAAAAACCAGTGTGTGAGTGTGAGGTCACCTCTTTCTGTCAATTGTTCCCAGGTGCACATTGATATTAATGACATTTTGTGACCTTACCCTGGCTTTTCCTCAGGCTCAATAGTGACCTCAGAACTCAGGTCACCAAAGGTCAAGCCTCTGTCATCTCCACAATGCCACAAATCTATAAAGTTCCCTGTTCAAATTGACCAAGAGTTTGTACTGCTTTGTTACTAGCATGTATGGCTCTTTTTTGTAAAATGTTATCCACATATTAAAAGAATTGAGGTAATTATAGTCTTTTTACTTTTTTACTAAGTGCTCCACTTAGCGCCAGACAGATGCTAAAACATAACACTGGCCTGGAACAACCCTTTGTAGAAATAAAACATGTTAGGGAAGAAACCTTTGTAGTTGGCTGGAGGCTGGCGTCTGTCAAACCAGTCTGTTTTTCTCATGATAATGGGACAGTGACTGGGCTATTCATATCAAAATGTAGAAATAAAGACATTAGCCCTCGTTTGTCAAATGTGCATAGAAATGAGTGTAGATCTGGAAGTCAAAAAAATGGTTGTATGCTGAAGTGTAAGTGGGATTTATTTTTTACAGAGCAATAAAGAAAACGAAATAGAGAAAAGGGATGCTAAGTAAACTCAATTGATGGCAAACTGCAACTGATACATGCTATGTTAAAGGAGGCGGTGACACTGAACTCAGCAGGAAGTTTAAGGTAAGCTCTAACCTTGTATTTGATGTCATGAATTAGTCATTTGTTGCAGCAAAGACTTCATTCATCTATACCACGCCCACAGATGGCGTTGGATTTGAGTGTACTATATGCCCACATTCAGATTGCACTGCATTTGATAAACAAGAATTGATTGGGCGCCCCATTCTGCTGTCAATCTGTTTCATTGTGAATTGTGTGTTTTGTAGAGCCTGTGTCACTTTCAGGACAGACATCTGCTGGATTATCTTATTATGAAACCTTTGTCTCACTGTTGCACAAAATATTCAAAGGAGAGAATTGTCAGTTGGGTTTCATTCTTCAACAGCTTCATCAGTGACTGACGTTCAGATCGACTAGCCGTTTCATGATGGCGCACTTACTGGAGGCACAATGCAGAGACAGTTCAGAGAGACGTGGAGCCACTGCAGCTGTATGATCGTTACTGGCGACGGAATAGAAATGAACGGCCTGTTACCTGGCTGACTACCACACTGTGTCCATGACAGGCAATGTGGACAGAGAAATCTAGAAAAACAAGATGTGAAAGTGGTGTCTTTGTTTGTGGTAAAACTATATTGTTATGTCACACTTTCCACCTGACTTTGACATAACTTGCTGTAACAGAGCAGACCCAGACGACGGTGAGTTAAACGCTGATTTAATCCCATTTAGTTTTTGTCAAAGGCTCAGTGAGCATGTCTCTAACTGATTGTGATTCTCAGGTGAAGGAGTCCTTTTGTCTCTTGGCAGCGGAGGGACTTGAAGCTAAGAAATTGTGCTCTGCTTATTACGCCCCATTTAAAATGAACACCCCGACCTGCAGTCGGCTAAGTGGAGACGGACAAAGGCGATTGATTTTAGTGGAAGAATTGAGAGATTTAGCGTCGTCACAGAGAAACATGATTGGCTCAGATGGTTTGGTAAAATGGTGAATTGATTGTAAGAAGGGGCTTTAAAACAGTGACAAATAGACAAGCAGAAATGATCAGAAAAACACTGACTGCAGCAACAAATGCAGCAGTAATTACCATTCATTTAAAAAAGCAAGCAAGTTAGAAAAAAGTCAAGTCTCAACTCAAGTTCAACCACATTAGTTATCTGTTGTGTTGTTTACCATTAGCAGGTGGAGCACATATAATTTCATGCTCTTGAATCTGCTTTATGTAATGCCTATGTCTGCAATGTTGATGTGCTTTTTACCTTTATGTAGGTTCCAATACTATCCATGTATCACTCCATGCATTTTTAGTGCCCAGTGCCTTGTCATCCATTAAAAATGCATACACAAAGGGTCTATAGCAGGGGTGTCAAACTCACATTTCAGTAGCCACATACATTTGAACTAAAGTGGGCTGAACCAACAAAATAATCGAATAATACCCTGTAAACAACCACAACTCATTTCCCCCCATTTGTTTTAGAGTTAAGAAGTATAATTACATTATAATGGCAGTGTCCTGTTCAACTGCAACCAAAAAAGGCAAATGGTGGCAATATCGCTTTGGTGCTAATGCTATTTTGCCAGCAATAAGGTTGCTAAAGTTCACTGCTGCATAACTCACCTCTCGGATAGATGAATGCTAACAATGAATGCTAACAATTCATCTTCCTTTCTCCTTTCAGTTGTCCTTGAAGCCGTTGTATTTTCCACCATGATGAATGTCATGTTGGCACCCATTCTCCTCAGTGAATTAATTGGAAGTGGTCCATTTTTCTTGGAAAACTCATTCTGTGTCTACTGTTCTTCTTTTTGACCAAAACATTTTGGGTAATGAGGAACAGAGAATAATTTCATCAGCCAAAGGGTCTACTGTTCAGTTCTAGGTCTCAGGGTTGTGTTAGGTCCACTACTCTTTCTAAAACAGTACGACCCCCAGTGGACAAAATTGGAATAGCAGTTACTTATAATTAATTATCTACTCTTCACTTTGCTTCCTTTCCCCTTCTGTTTATTATTTATTTTCTCTGTTTCTCTTTGTGACATTTAAAACTTTCTCTGTAGGATTTTTTTACTGCCATTGATTTCACATGGTAGTGGTGCCAATAGGAGTGTTGCAGAGTGTGAGAAGTTGCACTCTGAACATTTAAGTTACTTGGGTGATTATCATCTTTCCAACAACAGAGAAAAATGAGCCATGCAGAGCCTTGAAGTTACGTTAAGTTGTGTTAATATTGTTTTGCTCTACAAGCTTCACTAACTTGTTCTCTCCTTTCACAAACTTGATTTCATGTTTCTCAGCAGCAGTGGACATGAATGTGCTGCTTGCCTCAGGAGGCCTGTGAACCCCACTGACTCCTGGCTTAATGGCTTTACAAAACCTTGTCTTATGAGCGTGTGGCGCTGTCGCTGCTGTTGCCTGGCAGCAGAACAAGACCCAGCGTCTCATGGGACAACAGCTCCAGAGGTTCACAGAGCGTCCTTCTGTAAATGCTGTGCACGCCCAACAAGACAGTCTCATTTACTCATTCAGGGATTTTTTCCTACGTGGCCCCATGTGAAAATGTGATTGCAACCCTTGTTCATAAATTAACTGTGATTAATCACACGCTAGACCTGTTGATTAAAGAAATCACTTAAATTGAAGGTGTCTGACAAAGTGAAGTAGACCAAAAGATCTCATAAAGCAAGGCATCATGCTGCAATCCAAAGAAATTCAGGTTGGAAAAGGATTACAGAGCCATTTCTAAAGCTTTGGACTCCATCCAGCCACTGTGAGAGCCATTATCCTCAAATGGGGAAAATGGTGAACCTTCCCAGGAGTGGCCATCCTACCAAAATTACCCCAAGAACACAGCAGAGACTCATCCAAGAGGTCACACAAAAACCCACTTTTGTGAAAAGATTCTGTGGACTGACAAGACAAAATCTGAACTTTTTGGAAGGTATGTGTCCCATTACATCTGGAGTAAAAGTAACACAGCATTTCAGAAAAAGAACATCATACCAACAGTCAAATATAGGGAAGGTAGTGTGATGGTCTGGGGCTGTTATCACAGCTTCAGGACCTGGACGATTTGCTGTAATTGATGGAACCATAAATTCTGCTCTCTAACAAAAAAATCCTGAAGGAGAATGTCCAGCCATCAGTTTGTGACCTAAAGCTCAAGCACACTTGAGTTCTGCAGCAGTTCTGACTCAATTCTATGACATACACCAGATTCAACAAAACAAGGAAAAACAATCAGATATTTAAAACCATACAGTGCAATAAACCCTAATATTCGACATCCTATGAAATACATAAAACATAAACTTCTGAAAGACTGGCCCATCCTTTGATGAACCACAACAGGCCCCTTTAACTCCTCTGGGCTCCACTCATCATCGTCATGCCTACTCGAGCTGACAAAAGCAGATGAGAGAAACCTTTGAAACCTCCTTTGTTGTGTGCTGTCAGAGCAGACGGGAGTGCATCCAGTCGGTCACAGGCGGCACGGGCCCACAGCAGCACTGCAGCCAATTTGAGGCCGAGTCAATCACTGCACCACAGGAAGTGCCGGACTGTTGTTGATCTTCTCCCCTAAGAACACGCTCCATCATGCCTTTGTTTCATTAAGGCTCTGTCCAGTCAGAGCCCAGCCCTCAGAGTTCAGCTCCTTTGTGGCACGGTGTATGTTCTCATTAAAGTCAAAGGGACCTCCAACAACCAGCCTCATCTGAGAGAGGAGGACTTTTTAGTCTATTAGATAACACTATGAGAAGCACCATGTTAAATCATAGTATAGATAAATTGACTGCAGGAACACTTAGTAAACAATAAATTATATTCATTCATCAAAACTATGTAATTTATCTTGCTTTGAAAACGAGCAAGTTATATTTAGTCAAATTTAGGAAAAGGTCATCTTGAGTGAACATGAACAAACAAAGTAGTTTTCAGCCATATATTTGGTCTGGTATCTCGAAGGACTGTGGGGGCCCAAGCAGGAGGTACGTAGCATCAATAGACGCTGAGTGAGCTGATGGACACCCTGTTATCTGGCAACAACATCTTATCATTTTCACATGGCAGGTCACATAAGGATTGCTCATGTGACCTTCCTCAGTGTATTGCCAGTTATTTACTGTTTTGAATAAGGTGTTTGGATGAACACCAAAACACCTTAGTTCAGCCATTTTATTCATATGATGATTATGTTTAACAAGATGTAATTGTTAAATGAGAAATACTATTTAGAAGCATGTTTTTTTTTATCATGTTAGTATGCAATAGTAGTAGTAATAGTAATATGCAATTATTCTCAAAAGGTATGCTGTTACAATATAAACATGCAGATTATCATAAATGTTTTTAGCTTGGTTGACACTGTCCGTTGCCTGTCACCCTCAGCTTTTCTAATCACACAGTATAACATGTATTGATTGTATAAGATTGCAAAAAAAAGTGTGACAGGGGTAAATGACGAGTCATTGGTTACCATAGCAACTGCTTGTTATACCAAGTTGCTGCTGATCTGTCAAATCATGAACAAAGTACTGATTATGAGACATGTCCTCAGCTGTTTCTTCAGCTGGAGCACTGTGACGTTTCCATAGCAACAAGGTCTCAGTTTAGCATTAGCATGTTAGTTAACTTATTAGGGAATAAATTATACAGTATGTTTCTGGGTATGTATGAAATGAACAAAAAAGAGACGTTCTGACATTTGAGTAAACACTAATAGACTTTGTAGTAATAGTTATGTTTGAGTAGAAGGATACTATTTCCATACAGGGCAATAATATAATCAATAAACAAAACAAAAATTCAAATATAACATAAAAGGGCCTCAGTGTTTTTATCTTCCAGTGCATGCAGAACTGTCATTAGCCCATATCTACATTCTCTGACCTCTATTGTTTTCTCATCAGTTAAACCGTCAGTTTGTTGTGTCATATTGACTGGCAGCATTTCTGTGTTTCAGTAAATATGCTATCAATGCTCTCACTAACAACTGTCAGCACTCATTCTGCCTGAGGACAGCACTGAAGGCCTTCCCCACAGGAAAAGCCTCGTTCATTTGTCTGCATTTCGTAAATGACAGATGACAGTGTGACCTCCCCCATCTGTGTGTGATGGCTCCCAGAGAGTGAACCTCTGTGGGTCACTCGCACATGATCATCAACAACATTAGCTCAATATCAGCACAAGGAAGTCCATTAGAACGGATCTGGCTCATATAAAAGGAGTCATAAAATCTTTCAAAACTCAGTACATTGCAAAACTAACATGTGAATCTGTAAAAAAAAAAAAAAAAAAAAAAAAGCAATACTAGTATCAACATTTTGTTATTTATGTAAATATTTTAATGATAGATAGCATTATTTTATTTGTATTTTATTGCCTCTTTTGAATTCAACTTCCAAACATGCAATTAATCATTAAAATCACAATTAGAAGATTTAGGGCAGGGCAATGACACCTGAAACCAATTACTACATTTATTGGAGTTTTTGCTATTTATTCAATTCAGACGATTTGTTTAAACACACAGTTTTTTTCTAATGACAGAAAATTACATAAATTCTGGTAGGGCCCTGAAAACAGTACTAAAATACTCTTAACAGTGAAAAGGAATACTGTAATATAATACTGTGCTGATGTAGCCCTGCCCCCTGCTGGTCAAATACAGGCCCCAACCATCAACAAGAATGGCAAGGGAAAGATTTTAGCAATACGTAGTTAAATTGCTCATACGTTTGCCATGTTAACCTATATACATACATTGTTATATTTCACTATTATAAAATTGGGTCAGTAAGAGGGTTACAAGCCGATACGACTGTGTTCATTTTCAGATTTCTAGCTCTTGAAAGGGATCAAATGCCATAAAAAAGAAGTAATGGATAAAGTATACAGTTTTTTGTAATGGGTTATGTAACAAGGGATAAATACAACCGTATATTATATGAATAAAAGAAAATGATCCAAGCAATATTATAAACGAATACTGTAAGGTTTTACTGTAGCCGCTAGAGGGAGGAAGTTACTCTTTTAACAACCGGAAGTCGTGGCATCTCTTTGGGTTTGTTTACATCCGCAGTATGGTTTGCAGTCTGACTCTGAACTACACGAGCTATGAATGCGTCTGGATGGGATGAGATAGATTTAAGTAATGGTCTGGAAAATGTCCCTGTTTTAATAGAAAAAGCTGTGCTCTCAAAGACGCTTCCTCAGTTTCAGGTAAGTTGAATTTAAAGACAGTAGCACGGACATTATTATTAACCTACCATGACAACTGCTCAATCAACACTCTTACTTACTAATTAAAGAGCTTTTTTTTTCTTTTTTACGTATGATCTGTGCATTACAGACAATTTGTAATGTTTGCAATATTAAAATTATTATGACCAATGGTTAATTACAGATAGGCTATACACATCTTTGGGACAAGTGGGCCAATACCCATCGAATATGGGCCACATACAACATTGCAACAACAACATAGCCTTATGTAGCCCCTTGTTGTTGTCTTACACAGTTGAAGTCATCAGGTGTGTACACTTATATACTATCATGTAGGTAAAGAGGTAAATGTTTGTTCTCTTGCATAATAGTATTAAAAATGAAGATAAACTCGTCCCCAGTCCATTGCACTGTTTATTAGGACTTATACCTGAAGCTTTGAGACTCTTTAATTCTTCTGATGCTGACTTGAAACACCATAATATCCAAATTGGTTGGAGGTGACGCCCCTTCTGTCCAAATCGCTCATATCTGAAATAGTAACTCTAGAGAGGATAAGAGACTGTTTTAGAGGTAAAGTACTTCTACAGTAGACTATTAGTGTATTATACTTTTTTTTCCAATGTACATAATAACCACAATGTGGCAGCAAACAACCAGGTAGTGTTCATGAGGCAGCTGCAACAAAGAGAATCAGAGAATAACCTGTACCAGAGGTGCTGTCCCACTTTAGGCTTTATATAGAGAAGTGCTTTTAGAAACATGACTATCCTCTCCTAAATCTACTTTTTATCAGTTTTTAAATAAATAATTTAGAAGTATAGAATACAGACAAATAAACTAAAACTAAAGATAAACAGGACAAAAGGACTTCTGACCTCAACCTAGTGAGAAGGGTTTAACCCCTGCTCGTCTGCACGTTGAGGATGCTGTGAGTTTCTCTAGATTTTACCCTACTGCTGACACTTGCTTTTTGTAAATTCTTTGAGGCATCCATCATCTCTTTTTTAAGGCTAATTTGATAAGACATATTTGAAATGCTAAAATCCAGGCTGGAGAAGAAGTGCAGGAGTATCTTGGTAAGAAGGTTGGTCACAATATGCATACACAAGTGATTTCTAGGCTATAAACTGGCAAAGTAGACACCAGCAGGGTCTTCTCTCATAGTTCATAGACATACATGTGTTGTATAAATTAGTCAAGATCAATTGCCCATAGAGTGAAGTGAATGGTTGTCCACCTCTGTCTCTGTTAGCCCTGTGATTAACTTGGATTATTGCCCAGGGTACATTCAGAGCCCCTGGAATAAGCTTCAGCCCCTGCAACCCATAACAGGATGTGGTAGAAAATCTATGAAAGCCTGAATCAGCTGTCTTTATAAATGGAGTGTCATATTCATTGTTTGTCCATGCATGATGAAGGCACAATATTAAAAAACAACATGCCAACTGCAATAACTATGCTGTATACAAACTAAACCAGCACGGAATTTAGAACTGATTCTTAAACTACAACGGGTCCAAATTAGGACAAGATAGGAAGCGTTGATGGAATATTATAATAATATTGCGGTAAAATCATTTCTTCGCAAGGTGAGTATAGCAGTTGTTTAAATTGCAGTAACAATACGTTTGCTGTTTAATGTGTAGCACTGTTGTAAATGCTCATTTATGTGTCTGAATATTTATTTTTTTTAGTATTCTCCGGAGAATGTCCAGGGCTCAGGCTGTGATGTTGACCCCAGTGAAGTCACTCTTTCCGGATGCTCCTGTGTTTCCCATTCATGTGTCCCAGAGAGCTGTTCCTGCCTGCAGACTCACGGTCAGGCCTACACCAGCGAGGGCACACTCATGAGCCTTCCCAAAGCAGACTGTACGTACAGCTCACCTGTCTTTGAATGCACCGCCCTTTGCCCTTGCAGCGACTCTTGTTCAAATCGTGTAGTACAAACAGGAGTAAGACAGAGACTGGAAGTGTTCAGGACCAAGAACAGGGGCTGGGGTCTGCGCACTCTGGAACAGATCCCATGTGGGGCATTTGTGTGTGAGTACGCTGGCGAGGTAATCGGATTCGACGAGGCCACGCGCAGACATCTAGCACAAGGACCGAAAGACAATAATTACATCATCGCTGTGAGGGAGTATGCAGGAACAGGACGCATCGCTGAAACGTTTGTGGACCCCGCTGTGATCGGAAATGTAGGACGCTTCCTCAACCACTCCTGCAGACCCAATCTGTTCATGGTACCTGTCCGGGTGCACTCTGTGGTACCCAGACTGGCCCTCTTTGCGGGACAGGACATCGAGGCCCAAGAGGAGCTGACATTTGACTACTCCGGAGGTTACAGAGAGAGTAATGCTGCTATTGAGGCCAGTGGAGCAGATGGACTCCAGAGGAAAGTCTGTCATTGTGGTTCTGGCGGCTGCACTGGGTTCCTTCCATTAGATTTATCTATCCTCAGATAGTTGTCAGATAGATTTTAAAGGCCACCTAGTAAAATTTTTCTCCTGAAGATTGCATTCTCCTGCCTGCTTGCTTCACGAAGGTGGAGTGGAGTATAATCTGAATTTTCAAGATTTTGTGATTGACTGTGACAAATGACAACCCAGATATAATATACAGTACTTGGTCCCCATGAATGCACTGGGCTGATAAAAACAGAATGTGGTAGGGGCCAGTACCCCAATGACAACAATGTAAAAGTCCCATTGACCACTGTTTTTACAAAGGTTGTGAATTTTCCAACATTAACACTATTTAAAAACAAATTTGTATTTTATTATTGTTAAACATGTAAAATTTTTATATTCTATATTGATATAAGAAATGCATTAAAATTAAAACCAGAGGTATCTATTTGTATTGTGTCTGCTAAATACAAACACACTTATTGTCCACAATTCACAGACCATAGGGTTTTCAAAACATTATGAAATGTATAATAGCACCTTGCACCTAAAAAGAGCAGCAAAAAAAAAATGTTGACGGTACTAAAAGAACAGTTGTTTTTTCTAACTTCTTTCTTTGTTTTTTTTTTTTTTTTATGTAAAGCTGACGGCTTCTGGTTGACTAGATGAGGTCATAGTCCACCAAAATATTTTTGTACGAATGTTCACATGTTACGTTTGCACTTTAGCTCCAGCACTCAATGGATTCTGTGGCCCGTCACTGGCAGGTTCACATTTTACTTTTAAATGAGTACTATAATGAACATAAAATAGCTTTCTCTCTTTTTACACAGTGAATCATACCTTTACACAGAAGGACTCCATCAGGTGCCGAACAGGAGACAGAAAAATGCAGCTGTAGCTCCATTGCTGCAGTGACTGTGAATGATATGGCCGTTGACATTATGTTACATCTGTTGTAAATGTTGAATTCTGCATATTTACTAAACAGAACTTACACTGAATTCCATAACTATTTTTATTTATAACCTCCATTTTACAAGCCTTGCGTCAGTAATGTTAGCTCTAAGAGGCAAGTATGCGTGTGTTTCTGGAAATTCAGAGTCCCTGGTTTGAACTGAGTCATAAAGGGAGTTGACTCACCACATAATAATAATCTATAGAAAATGTGAGGGAGAGATTTTAGTTCATTTTGTTTTTAAGGGTAGACTAGAGCCTTATTGGGATTATCATTGTTATCAGGGGTATCACATTTCTCTCATTTCCACTGCTGTGAAATAGAAATATGGAGTGTGATGGCTTGCCGTGTTTTTAGTTGTTGCTAAAGGAAAACAAAAATCCCATCGTCGTCACTCACAGTAATATGTGTCATACGTCTTTATCAGCCTCACATTACTTTGCTGTCTTCTTGCGCCACCTGGATATTTCGAGTTTCTCATCGCACCGTAACCTCAAGAGAGGTGGGACCAATTAAAAAGGGCCAAGGGGTGTTTTTATATAGAAGCAGATTTTATTCCCCTGTCAAAGAAGGAACCAAGGTGTCCCACTTTAGTGTGACCATTCTGAAACCGTCTCCTCTCAATCTGCCCCGTTTTCAGTCTAGACCTGCTTTCGTCTTATTAATATCCACATCTGGGTTAATGAGGATGGAGACCGTGTTTCATCCAATATGAGACCCATGCCTCAGCCACTAGAGACGATGTTGAGGGACGGAGACATGGAAGCCCCCTCTGATCGGAGACAGCTGTCAGGATGATTGGTTTGGGTGCCAGTGGAAAAACAGAAGGATGTTGTTGTGCCGCCTTATATTTTCTCCTCTGTGAGAATCTCTTTGGCCTCAAAATGTAGAGTAGAACAAAAACCCTGGCAAGAACTTTAAGAGTTACATATACACATATTTAAGAGAGAACATATACTCCATATAGTTTAGTGTGTTTTAGAGCAACAACTTTGTTCTCAGTTCAATTTTGGCATACTGTTTGTTCATCTTCTCCAGCACTGAGCCACTAGAGGCCTCCTTTCAGACCCCAAGGTCCTTTTACGTAAGCATTCTAAGAATTATTGGGTTATTTTTCTTAATTACATTAAAAGCAGGGACTTTACCAACGTATTATAAGAACTGGAGTCAGCACTAAACCAAATTGGCCTCACAAAATGGGCCTCAAAAGGAGAGACATTCACTTTGCAAACTTCTTGCAATTTAGGTTGAAGACTCTAAAAGAGGATGTTAGACATGCATCGCCTTACAACCTCAGTAAGTTTCTCTGAACTTTTATCTGTCATTCTTTAAATTCTTCCATGCATCTGCTCTCTCTTTTTTATTTCTTTTATACAAACATGGTTTATTTCTCTTATTTTTGATTCATAATTTGAAAACTTTTTATCTTGCAAAAATACACATTTAAAGGTGCAAATGGAAGTTCCATTACTTCCCGCTTCTGTCCCTACAGCTTCCTTAAGAGCACAAACGGAGCACTTGAGGCAAAACACATTTATTTCTAATTGAGCTCACATTCCTCTATTAAGGATTTGAGTATTTATGAAGTAAATTTTTTCAAATTACTTTTTTGGGACTTTTTGCCTTTATTTGGCAATGAGTGTAGACAGAGACCAGAAACAGTGAAATTACCTGAGCTGGAATCAAACCCAGGTCTCATGAGTCTGTCGTATACAATCTACCAAGTGAGGTGCCAAAAAGCTCAGTTTTTGAATTTTTTAAAGTGACCTCACCTTCAGACTATTTCTTCAGATCAGACTACAGAGACTACAGAATGTCCCAGCAGGGCTACCATAACTGTTTATATGCAATAAATGCAGGAGGCTATGTATGCCTGCATATTTCTGTTCAGATTCTGATGACTTTATGAATCACACCAGGAGTAATTTGTTTGAACAGCAGAATAAGACAACAAATAGACAAATAAAAACAACACTAACCCCTCATACGTAAAGGCATTGCTGAAAGTATCTGGCTACAAAGAAAATGAGAAGTGAACTACACCATGCTTTAAACATCCTCAAAAAAGTCCTACTTTACAAATTTGTGGACTATATTTGAGAGAAAATTAGCTCTCCGTTTGCATATCGTACTCCTATCTTTAACTTCCGATGAAAATAGGTCTGATTAAAAATGTTTCAATTAACATTCAATTCAAATCATACATTTTCTAAAGTTTCAGCAAGAATGTGTGCTCAAAAACAAAGTGTGCTTCTCCAGCCAGCAGTACTGAGTTTGTCCTTTCAGGTGAACTGTAGAAAAAAAAAAAAAAACAGAAAGTAATGGAACAAATAGCTCCAACCACCTCAATGAAGCTTAACAAGGTATTTTTTCCAAAATAAGACAAACGCTTATTTGTCTATTTATTTGTGACCTACTACATTTTTCACAATGCAACTTGAATGAAAAATGGAAGCTTTATTATTATCCTGAAGTATGTATCGAATAATGCTGAGATACTTAAGATTTCCATTGGATGCTTCTTATATGGCTATGACCTTGGAAAAACTAGGACACACCATCTATTATGCAGAGGGGAAAAACAGGATGAGAATTATGTCTACTTGAATTAAAAACACAGAAACAGGATAATTTACCTTTTGAATTTCTATAGCCAACAATCATATTATGTGAAGCTTTAATCAAGAGATTACATTTTTTACCATTACCAAATACCAGCATTAAAAGTCATGTACAGTAAGTCCAAGGCTATCTTTCACTGTACTGATTGTGTTTTTCCTGTTATTTATTTCTTGTCTGTATAAATCACGTCATTTTTTTGTGTGTCAGACGTCCCTGAGATTTCCATGGCAACTGGGTGTGTGTACAGGAGGCGGCTGGCAGGAGCAATGGACGGCTGTGGTTGGTTCAGAGGTAGAGAGCTGGGGCCTGCGAATGAATGGCGCCTTTCCAGAATGGTCACCTAGCAACCGCTGCTTAATCACATGAGGTGAACTTCTCCATCCGAGCCCCTCCTCATCGGGCGACAGCAAAACAACACAACGCACAAGAGAAGGTGATCCACTCTGCATAAAGCCTCCAATTACAGAGCAGGATCAGTTTGCAGAATACTTGTGCACATTTGTTATCCATACGGGATGTATGTCGTACTTGAAGAGAATCATTAGGCCTGAATGTCTTGCCAAATGTAGCTTGGTGAAAGTCATGGACGTCAATTTGATAAAGGAGCCAGATTTGAGAGTGAGTGACCAGTGAAGAAACAACTAGTGGCAGTCCATTTATGCTAAACTGGAGCAGCTCTCTGATGAGGGAGCAGATGTCCTTGGCTTGGATTCCACAGCCTGAAAAAAAAAGTCAAAGAGCAGCTATGTGCAGGGCTAATCACAAGCCTAATTCAAAAACAATTTCAAGCCCATGAAAATAAGAAAAAGGGCTTTAAATTGCACTTGCATTTATTAATCTGTGAGCAACTGTAAAAGCATTTCATAAATCACCATTTAACTGTCAGGATGTGGCACTGTTGGCAGTAGGACTAAGACCATACTAATGGTGCATTCATGTGGTCCTCGAGAACTCGGAATATCTTAGTTAGGAAGTCGTTCATCTCACTTCGGTGTGTTCACATGATTTCAGCTGGGAAAGTTGGAACAATCTAAACCATAACAACATGGAAGATGGATGTGAAGTCATAAATGTGCTAATGTTATAAATGAGTTAATACAAAAGTAGCAATTATTAGCCTATTAGCAGCAGTTCAAGAAAAGGTAGGCTATTCAAAGTTAACATAACGTACCTATGTTGAAACCTCTAGAGTAACATACCAGATGTAAATAAACAATAACTTAGTATTTTTAACATACCAGATGTAAATAAACATAGTCTAAATAAGCCTATATGGACAAAAAACTAGTTGTACTGTCAAATCATCAAGTTATTAATATGCAAAACATATTAATAAAATATTTTTAAATGACTTGTATTCCTAAAATATCTTGTTACAACTTAAGCAGGTGTTCATGTGCATTTTTCAACTCAGAAAAACATTTTTCCTAGTTCCCGAGGACCAAATTTTTTATTAATTTTTTCCCCGAGCTCCACATGAATGCCCCATATATCCCAAGAGAGTTGTCATGTCGTCATGGTTACTGACATTATCAGTAGAACTTTTTCCAGGTTACTGCATCCTGAGACCCTCTTCATCATATTAGTTTGGAGATCCTGGTTGAAGTAGTGGAGCAACAGACACACAGCAGGACGGAAGCTATACTAATCAAGAGAGACCAGCCAGTTGATTTCTGAGCGCTGTGAGACCTCCTTCTTCCTAACTGGCATAAGACTTCACAATCAGTCTGTGGAAGATAAAGTCTGAATTTCCCTTTGTGGATTAATAAAGATTTGAATTTAATTGGAATGAATTTAAAACTCCATTTAAACCCTGTATCACAAAATAAGGAATGGACAGACTATTGGAACACCATTTTCTGACTCTTAGTGTGAATGCTGGAGACTGAGACTAAATAGAAGTCCTGGGTCTGTCAGTGTTTTGCTGAATATGTGTGCACAGACATGGCGAAAGCAGTCCGTGGATAGCTTTGTAAAGAGCTCTGGGAGATGACGTTACCCAACCTAAATTTAGACCGCTGGCAAGAGAAAGCACCACATCTGTACGCTACCCTACACCCATAGGGACAGGTAAAGTATTTGCTAGAGTGGTCAACAGTCAGCACACCCCCAGTTTGGAGAAGCAAACAGGAGCATTGATACAGGCTTTGTGTTATGTATGGCTGCTAAGGGGCCAGTAATTCTGTGATATCAAAGATTCCAATATCATAGCCATAATGCAAGCTTCAGTGTGGCCATTTGAAACAAAAATAGTTTCAGAAATACCTGGATATATTTTGTAGAAATATCACCCACATTTAAACAAAAAAAAGGGTTTAAAATCAAATAGTGTCTTGGCCCTATTTACAGCAGTACAGGATTTGTCTCTTCTTCAAGCTGTGCGTGTCCTGTAGTATCTTTTAGGACCACATTTACAAAATACTGAACTATCCTTTTAGCCATAAAACATGATTAAACCTACAGGCCGTTGCTTGTCGGGGTATGCCGAAAATTTGAAACATGATAACATATATTTTGATTGGAGCTGAGATTGAGATCCATCTTCATTTGTTGGATATCCCACTTTTTAGAGAGATCACTAAATTGAGTCATGGCATATTTTGCATGAAAAAAACTCAGATACAGTGATCTCCCATATTAAATATCTTTGTACCATTTTTAACTACACTTCTTCTAAGATATATTATATATATATATTTTTTTTTTCATTGGCCACAACAAAACCATTTAAATCATTACGTTACTGTGTTGAATTTTGAGGACTGACATTTATTCCAAAAAGATTATCATATGAGCATTATTGGTGATTACCCAGTTCGAAAGTCGAAAGAATAGTTACACCAAGGTATCTTTTTATGAATTCAAAACTATAATTGAATGTTAACGTTTTAGCATATGTCTTTTTGGTTGTAGTGCACTGCATGTGATTGTCCCTAAAAAAATTGTTGGGTAAAGCCTAAAATCCTCTCATATTCATTTGTGACGTGCATTTTTATATCATACTGACCATATGTTATGAGTTCTAGTCGGGCCATTGCTGGAATCAGTGAGTAACTATTTACTTGTATGAGTGACAGCTAGACTGGATCGAAGTAAAGGTGTGTGTGCTCATGTACCTTCGCAGAGGCTTCTTGGGCTAAAAGTGACATCTCACTGTGCAGGTTAAGTTTACTCTTTTACAGTAAAGCTATGTATATATATATATATATATATATATATATATATATATATATATATATATATATATATATATATATATATACATACCATTTTTAAATGGATGTGTCATTTCTGTAAATCTCCGCCATTACCTATTCCTGACATGGATAAAGAGAGTGATTTAGGTAATGAAGTGGGTGAAAGTGAGGCCATGAGCCCCCACACACACCCGACTGATCCTATTGGATTACAGCCAGTTAAAGCAGCTTACACAACATGTTCTGGATGTTCAGACCAGCGTCTTCTTGGATATGTTTTCCGTCTATTGGATTAGCTCATCAGTGTTGGCAAGAGACTGACAGAGAGTGAGGCTCTACCTGCATCTGTTTCACAAACCACAAACCACACACCTGGCACATCATTTCCTCTGGCATATGTGTACAGTTTGCCATATTGATTATTCTGTAACCAAGGTGATTGGCTGAAGTGATCCTTCACTCTGTGTGTGACACGCTGGGATCAGCTGAGTGCAGGTGCTTATATCATCAATTCAGTTTCCTCTCATCTTGATTCTTACATGTAGAGTAACAATACATAAATATCACATCTGCAACCATCACAGCACCATTGACTAAAATGTTAGCTGGACAGTGAAAAGCTATTTAACTGCTAGCAAGTTATACCAAAAAATCACAAGGCCTAATTAGAATATGTGCAGCTGGTCTAATCAGTCTTCTCCCGCTGGGAATATGAAGGCCATTAAAGCAGAATAATTGTCCTTTATTTTTAGTGAGATGTGTCTAAGGTGTCTATCTTAAACCAGAGTTCTGTATGAAATATGTTGTCAAGTCAAGCAGCACGTTTATGTCACAGACCTGTTCACCATATGTAATTAAAGCTCTGTAAATGGTCTTCACCTGTGACTGCCGCCTAATCAGATTTCATGTAGTGCCTGTGTGCATCACAGAGTCGAGCAGGCTGCAGACACAGGCAGCCTGGTGTTTGTATAGTATTATTGCCACAGTGTAAATTGACACAAGTTCACACCATCATGTCCATGTTACACTGAGTCTGCCAGCAGTTAGCGGATAACCAGCTATGTTAGGTAAAGCTGAATTTATGAATTTATTTACCTCCAGATTTAAATTGGAAAGTGGGTTAACTGCTAAATGGTAATGATAGATATAATTTACAGCTGGTATTGCTCACTCTTATGAATGAGATCTTATAGTAATTCCATATTTCAAAATTTGTTTGTTGCCTAACTTTGTGTCTTGACGTTGTGCGCATAATCAACATGGCGTCAAATAGTTGCTCAATTAATGTAGGTGTAGCAAATATCTACTTTTGCCTAAAGATAGTTTATTGTATGGGAATTCATTAAGTTGTTACCTACATAGTGACCTTGTCCTTGACTGGTTACAAATGCTAGCAATTACCATTTGCACAGCTGTTAGCAACTTACACCAATGTTAGTTAAACCGACTGTACCTGATTATTTTTTTTTCTTGTAGTTGAAGAAAAACACATGCTCGCAAAATCACACGCTCAAAACAAGAGCTCTCCCACTGGTCGTCACTAGCTTGCCATATGAGGATCCAGGAAGTTTAATGATAAAGTGTAATTTTAGTGCTGAAAATGTCTATGTTAAGAGAGATGTGCTGAAGCCTTCTATATATACATGTAAGTTGCTTTTAAACTACTCTCACCAGTTGTTCCTCCCAATACTGTCCATAAAGCTTCACTGATCCATATCCAGGTCAGCAGGTAGGTACTCCATTTTACTGTGTTTTAGCAGTTTCTTCTTCAGTTTCTTCTGTCTGTTTCTGCAGTTGTTTTCCATTACTCATTTTTTGCTACAGTCTTATCCAATGTGACAGGCTCAGGCCACTCATTTACACTGACACAGCATGTCACAATCATCATCCAGATTGTGTGGAGGGCCTGTTTTGTTGGGCCTCTGACGAATCAAGAACACCTGGGCTGTGTCATATTAATAGTGTTATATACTGTAGCAGCTGAATGAGAGAAAGATGTAGAATGATAAACTGTGACTGGATACTGGATTTTTGTAGGGTATTTTCTTTTGTTTTTGGACTTTCAAACCCTTTATGTTTAGCAATTCAGAAACCCATTCTCATAATGTTCAGTGAAGCTGGCTCCACCAAGACCATAATCAAGAGCTAATGTCAAGAAAAATTTACTTTCAAATGATTTTTGTTGCGGAAATAGTCACTTTTCTTCCCTTTTCCTCTGTTTATCTTTAATATTTTTTGTGCTGTTTTAGCACTTTTTGCCCCAAAACAGGCTATATTATGGGTTACTTTAAATTGTCGTCCTCATCATGAACTTGAGTGGTTTGAAATGCTATTACTGTTAGCACACGATTTAGCATCTCACCTTTAATGTTAGCTAAAGCTGTATTACATTAAAAAATAACATTACCAAAAAATGTATCGCCAATATTTATCTAGGTTTCAATTTTCTTCCCTTCTCTCTTTAAACAGTTTTTTTTTCTTGGTTTGCTGGGTAAAGAAATATAGCCATTTTCTAATATTTTGCTTCTTTTTTTGTTTTTTTGTTACTCTACTGACAACTGACAATGTTATAAGAAGCAATTTAAGTAACTTCACAAATCTTACTTCTATGAAAGCCTGAAACTGCCATTGTCAATAATAACAGTGCTTTTTAGATTATTTGCAGGCCTGGCCCACACAGCTTACAATCTAAGCCTCAGACAAGAGAACTACTGAGAAGGGTGCCCACACAATGCTGCGATGGTGAGGCCTATGAGAATACACGGTGTTACACGTCCACAGTGATGAGCCTCGCAATCTGTGCATGCCTACACATGGCCACTGTCATCCCTCCGTCTGCTGGGCACCCCAAGCATGTGGATATTGCATTTAGTAACATTCAACATTCACCTCATCGTCCAACGGCAAAGTCTGTATCAGGTATGTGAATAAGACATGCAATCATTTTAAAACACAGGAAAACAATCAATCGACAAGAAAAGAACTGATCAGTTCAAAAATTCAAAAGAAATCAGTGGTAGTCAAAAGAAATCTTGAGAAGTAAAAGTAAGTAACTATGTTAAGAATTACATAAAATTAAAATAGATCAAATCAGAACTGGGTCATGATTTACTTTTGTCCTTTCATTAAAAACGTTTGGGAAATTCTGCTTTAGACAGTGACTTAAAATAATGAAAATATTAAAGCGACACCATATTGTTTTCAGGATACATGTTAAGGAGAACAAACAAACAAAATGCTAGGGCTGAATAATAAACCCTACAATTACAATCTATATTGCAATTGGTATGGTATTCTATGTGACAGGCTTTCATTTTTAGCATATTAAATTATTTGTTGTAATTGGACCCTTCCACAAGTGACATCACCAAAAACAGCACACAACTGACGGAAGTACCAGACTTTTTCCTTTATTTTAACAAGGGAGAAAACTAAAACTGTTTTTAAAAAAAAAAACTTTTCTAGATGACAAACTGAGTGATTGTTTGTGTATAGTTCATGAGAGAGGAGTAATGCAAAAGAGCAAAAAACTGATACATTAGTGTAGAAATGTATGGTTTAGCATGATAGCTATAAGCTAAGCTAACTATTAATAAGTTACCCCACTGCCACTACAATTAACTGTGTAGACGTAGCGTTAGATTTTTGTGTTCCTTCCAAACAAATTGTTCTAACAGGACATGGATCTGATGAACTTGTTAAAGTAGGATTTATGAAGCGCTGACAACGGCTGTGGTGCTTATCCAGTAGAAAATATGATTTCATAGCCTTTAGCTTATGTAGAGCTGATTAAAAAAACAAAAACAAATAACAGCTAAATGTGGAGCCAGACTCGTCGACGTTCTCTCCTGAGCACTGACAATAAACATCTTTTCTGTTAGTGACATTTGCCAAAACCATTTTGTTTATTGCACAGTTTGCAATGTGGTGGCTAATGCTCAAATGTCTTGTTTTATACAGTGTTCTTAACAGCTGAGTCTGTGTGATGGCAATTCATTTTTAAAACTCGACTGGTGTTTGCATTTTGATGCCATGTAAACGCCTAGCCCTAGGGTGCTGGCCAGGCAATGAAAGTTATGGTTACGTAACTTTTGAGTGTGGTGCTGTGTCTAATAAAGTTGGACAATCCTCTCTGTTGTAAGTAAGGGAATGTTCAAAATGATTTACAACTTTAAAAACACAGGGATTTCCTAGCAACAAAACCCAGTCTATTTCTGACTTCAGAGCTGTTGTAATTCTCCAGTACAGCAGTTGTCTGGTTTTACTCATAAAGCCATCTTATGTTCAGAGACAGAACAGAAGATAGTTCTTTGTGTATCCATGACAACTGACTATCTCCAAACTCAACTTTATTTAATGTCAAATTTAACTCTGGAGCATTTGAATGAATTGAAGGTCAGTCTACCTGGTGTGGGTTTATGGAGTCAGAACATGACCCAATGCAGAATATTCTCATCACTTGGAGACACACACTTAACCCACAAAGATAAAGCACTCATGTACAATTCAGTTATTAGGCTGTGATTCAGCAAAGTGAAAACCACTTTTAGGTTTTCAGAAGTGGTTTGGATGCACTTTGTGTCGCTGTATTGATAATGGCATGCAATTGCATAACCAGTAAGAGGGAATAATTACTCTGTGTAGTGGATGTGGGTCCATGTGAAATCTGTTTGGTCCCTTTCCTTTTTAGATGCCAAAAAAAGTTGTTTAATAGATGAAAGTGGAACATGTTTCAGTGTGCTGTGAAACAGGGCAATATGCTGAATCTACTTTTTAATTGCCGTCATTATGTCTTGGGAAAACACAAGTGGAATGTAAAAATAGAGGAGAAGCACTTTTCCTGTAATGGACACTTGTGAACCCCACTTAGTCCTTTTATCCATCAAGATTATGTAGCTGAGAAACCTAATTAACATCTGATAAATTGAATTATTGAATTGAACTAGTGCCTATTTGGAGATGAAAGCCTTCCTTTTTGTCCTCTGCCCTTAGTCTCATTTCTCTCTAAATTAGTATGTTGGTAAATAGTTAGCACATTCTTGCATATCATTCACAAATTGAGAAAGAAGGCTAGCAGACGCATACATTTGAATTGCATTTTACAAAGCTTTGCATCATAATTAATCTGATACATGTAAACATTTTGGCCTTTTTGGTAGCCTCTAGTGGCCAAAATACAGCTACAGAAGTCCTGCAGGGACATAATTTTGCCTATAAACAAAGCCATTAGGAAAAGGACAAAGGTGATATCACAAAAACAAAATAAAACAAAAATCAACACAAAATTAGTTTAGTTCATAAATGTCCTAAATCTTCAGCAAGGTGTGTGCGTCTCACCCCAGCAGTTCTCAGTTTGTCCCCTTTGGGCAGCTGTAGGAACAGAAAGTAATGGAACCTCCACAGGGTTCTGTGGCACTTTACATTTAGATTTACATGCAAGGTGTGTTTTTAATTTGATTATTACACTATTAGAAATGTATGACATCATACTACAATATTTAACACATTTTACCTTTAACCATGTAGAAAGTGCCACAGTCAGTAGGGCATCTGCAAATAAGGCCGGCCAGTCTAATTTTTAAATTGTGCACTGATGCAAAGACACTAAATAACTCTTTATTCACGGCTTTAGCATTACAGTGGTCCCTAGTTTATCGCGGGGTTACGTTCTAAAAATAACCCGCAATAGGCGAAATCCGTGAAGTAGTCAGCTTTATTTTTTTTACAATTATTATATATGTTTTAAGGCTGTAAAACCCCTCACCACACACTTTATACACTTTTCTCAGACAGGCATTAACATTTGCTCACATTTCTCTCTTGTTTAAACACTCTCAAAGTTCAAACCTTAGCATCTTCCTCTGCCTTTTGGGTGCGACCGCAGGTGCCTTTGTCGGTGCAGAACGTTTCGTCGACATTGTGGGTTTTGTCGGGGAGAAAGCTTTCAAACATACAGCACTTCAGAGTCACACCGCTAGCAATCGAACATTTATGCAAATTTGGCAAGCCAAACGCTTTCTGTACTGTACAGGAGACACGGCACGGAGGAGATTGATTGACAATGGTCTACAGTCCCTTAGCCAATCAGGACGCAGAACACAATGCGCGAGTTATCCCTTAGCCAATCAGGACGCAGAACACAATGCGCGAGTTGTCCCTTAGCCAATCAGGTCGCAGAACACAATGCGCGAGTTGTCCCTTAGCCAATCAGGTCGCAGAACACAATGCGCATTCATACGCTGTAAAAAAAAAAAAGCATGCAAATCTTGGGGGGTTCTGATGGACAGTGACTAATGTGTTTCAGATGTCAGACTGCACACACAGTGCATCTTTAAAGTTGTACAAAATGTCTAAATCACCATAAACAAAGCAGGCCAGTCTCATTTCAAAACATGTAAACATGCACAGATGAAAACCACATGATAAATAAGGAAATGGAAGGATTTTTTCATTGTTTTAGTTGTCAGTTTTGTATTATTTCTGTTACAGCAGGATTACAAACCCACCACACAGTGACTTCTGTGTTTCTGACAGCAGACTGCACACACAAGCGATGCCTTTGTTTTGTCTCCTTTCACACTATGACATCCACAGCATGAACCTTTTTGTGAAGCAGACATTGTGCTTCTGTTTGTGACATATACATGCTATAAATCAGCGTTTGACAAAACCTTTGGTCACATGACCATTGTCGACATGTTCTGTATCTTATGACTGAAATGAGAGTCTGCTATATCTCCTTAAATTGTCGAGCATAAAATTAATTAACTAAAACCTATTATGCTTTTTTTCTCATTTATCTTTTTATGTATATTTAAGAGGTTTATGGTCAAATTGTACATAATAAATAATACAATATGATTGACCAGTATTCATTCAAGTATTTTTGGGACACATTATTACTCTCTATATATTTACTTAGGAATAAAAAAAAAAATTGTGTTGAAGTTGGAACGCTCTCTTTTTTTTTTTTTTTTTGGAGTTGGCACTACATTTCCCAGAGAACGTTGCGGTAGTATTAATAGTAACGAAAGGGGCGTTCCTCGGTGACATGTGGAGGAGGTAAGAAGCGGATTGTTGCCGAGGGCACGTTCAGCTGTCAGAGATAACGCTGCTCGTTCAGCCGCTCGTACCTGGAGTTTCACTACCATGGACTTAACCCGAGGATAGCGCTCTGGAAATGATCCTTTGCTGACCCAGTTGTACGCGTTACCTTCTCCTCCTGTCTTTCTGCCTTCTCTTTTGTGCCAGGTAAAAGAGTCGAGTTTTCCACCTCAGGCATTGTTCTTTTTTGTCACAGCATCCCTTTTAAGGAAGTAGCCCACGCTCTTATTTTGTTGCTGTTTTACCGCGGCGCGTGCAATAAAAATGTAGCGACGTTTAATTTAGCTAGCAGTTTGTGTGCTATTTAGGTTGTCAAAAACACTTGTAATGTCCTCTAGAGGGTATAAATCACCCAGAGGAAGGAATTAGACTGTTATGAATCAAAACTTTATTTGTAGTTTATTACAGACTTTAAGTCTTCATAACATAGCTTTTTTCAAATTAGCCCATGTACTGTAGCCTGTAGCCCTCTCAGTGTGGCTTTCCAATACACCAATAGAAATGTTATTACAGTGAAAATTCTCTAGCTTGTAGTAGTATTTTTTTTTGTTTTTTTTAGCTTGGCCTACACAAATACGAATTGGGAGAATAACAGTTGTCAAAGCGAAGAAGCCAGACAGCATAGACTAATAAACTTTTGTGTGAGTTCATTCGGGCTTTTACGGTCTTTTCCTTCAGCCCATTACCAGCTATAGTGGATCTGCTAAGAGGACCCCATTAATACATCACTGGTCTTTCCTACATACTCATAATTTAAAAACTAATGTTTTAATAGACATATGCATATTATTAATGCTTTTGGTTTTGCAGCATTAGGTCAGGGGTTGGTGTTAGACATGCAGATGTATAACACAATAAAAACACAGGACAAATAAATTAATTTCGTTTATACAGGTAAAATTTAAGATTAACATTTAGCAACTTTCCGCTAAATAGGTTTAAGTATACTCAAGTTGTTACTCAAGTATATTGGTGTAGATTGTGTTAGGTTATTAGTTGAAGTAGGTTGCTTTAGGAATTCATATCTATGTCTTTTCTAATTAAGTAACTTAAACAATGATTAGGGTAGTAAGAATTCCTGCAGTTGACTTCTGTATATAGCATTTCTGGTGCTAATTTTATGTCCTCCTCTCATTTCCTGCTTGCTTATAGCCCCTTTAATATTGAAATGACTTATCTGCCCATTATGTCTATTGTAAATTATTATGTACCGAAATGGTAGACACCATATCATTATGCTGTTTTATGTTTTTTTCACCCAGTGAAAGATGTATTCTTTATTTGCCTCTCAATAATTGTACTAACATACATTTACAGGTGAAGTTCAGAGCAGAGCAATCATGTCGGACAAGATGTCTAGTTTCCTCCACATAGGGGACATCTGTTCCCTGTATGCAGAGGGCTCCACCAGTGGCTTTATCAGCACTTTAGGGTAAGTTAATTTGTGTGATGTAGCAAATATACAAATCAGCATTGCACAAATACAAAAACAGCACATGTCACGCTGGTCATTTTTGAGTTCGAGCATTAGCTGTGCTGGGTGCTTTCATGTTACTAATCGGTATAATGCATCTGTTTTGTGGCTTTTTCCTGAAAGTGCATTTAGTATTTCAGTAACAAAGCCTGACTGATTGCTCTAAGCATTTAAGATGTGTGGCATACTGAGGCTGCTTTTAGAAAACCTTATGTCTCTCTATATAAATATAGCACTTTGGCCCTCTTCCAATTTAAAAAGCATACCAACATATGTTTGAAAAAGCCCTGTTTATAATCACTGTATTAGGGTTAAAAAGCAAAACTGATTCAACCACTGTTGTCATGGCTCTGTGAATTTAGTATTTGGTCAGTCAGTGATTTTAGTTGGAGAAGAATGCTTTGTGACTTTAGCTGGTTTCCTCCTGGGTCTCATGCATGTTACAGTGTGTAATTGCATGTGTTGTTAGGTTACAATGTAACTGTTAGTGAGTGTCAACTTGAGTGCCTTTCAAACAAGCAGTAGTTGTTGCAAAAAGAGCTTCATCTATTCATCCATTATCTTCAGCTTACTCCCATTAGAGGTTGCAGGTGACTGGAGCCTATCCCAGCAGCTTTGGGCCTGAGGCGGGGTACACCCTAGGCTATGGTCAGTTAGTCGCAGGGCTGACAGTCAGACACAGACACTGACAGACAACCATTCACTCACATTGACTTGAAGCAGTTTAGACTGACACATGCATGTCTTTGGACAGTGGGAGGATGCAGGACACAGAGAGAATCCATAGTAACACGGGGTGCACATGCAGACTCCTCACAAGTCAGCTACTGTGACCTGTGCTCTGCCAATCATATTCATTTATATCAAACACAAGTTTTCACAAAGACATCAACCAGTCCTGAACAGAACTGTGCTCCACATCTGACTTTCTCACTGTGTCGGTTTCAACGGATGCAAAAAGAAATGTATGTTCCCCCTTAACTGTAAGCCCTTGTGCCTCTGAGACAGATTTAGAGCAACTGTCAATGCATCTGTCAATGAAACACTGCTATTGTCCTGTGCATCTATAAGTATTCGTTTTAAATCATCTTAAATTTGTGACATTGTCAGATACTTGTTGTTGGCAATATTTCGTTGTATGAATGTATGTCTTTGTTACACTGATTTAAAGCCACAACTAATTAATTACTTGTCTGTAACAGTTAAAATAATATAGGACAAAACCTTCCTCGTTTGTGTATACTGTGGCTGGTGAGAGACTTTAAAAACCTTACATTAAAATTGAAAATACATTAAACTAAAGGAAACTGCTAAATTTATACTATCCCAAACCTTATGACAATTGCAAGGAATCATACAAACCCCCCTTTGTTCAAGATTCATCAACTACAATGTTCAGACAGAGAGTACAGTTTGCTTTATAATATCAGTGATAGTTTGAAGTCTTGATAAATGAATCCTGCTTTAGTCTGCTTTTATTTACTTGAGACATTGTGCTTTGTCAGCCTCAAATTACCCCATCTCTTCCTGTCGCACTCTCAGAACCATTTAACACCAGCACTTGACATCTTCCCTCCTCTCTAATTATAGCCTGCGAGTAAAAGTACATCATTATGTTCAAATTGAGCACATCAGAATAGAAGGTCACTCTGGCATATGTTAGGAGGAATGTTCTGGTCTTTATTCCTTTGCATCTCAGGGCTTGTTTGTTTTTCTTCCGCACATATGTTGTCTTCATCTTTCTATCGCTTTTTACGAGCTGGAGTCTCCTTCTTGCCGTGTCACTCTTCTGTTTGCCACTTGCGGCACCTCCTGTCGCCTGTTTGCAGAAACCTTGCTCTTTCACAGTTGGCTGTTGTGCGTCACCTGCCATGGCAACAAAAACGCGTGCACATCTTTGAAGAAAGCCACTGTGACAGAGCTCATTTGTCAAATCTCTCATCATGTGTGGTTTTGCCTAGTAATAAGTGCTCCCTCTGCTGCTGCGATCGCTCTACATTTCACAGCGGAGGACTTGGAGGACAGGGCTATAAATAGCATCATTGTATTAGGTGATGCTGATGCTGCCACTGCGTTTGAGAGTGACCCCTGGGGAACCTGGGAAACAACTGCAAGCACCTGTCCAGCTGCTGGCTCTGAGAGGAAGACCCTTATGTGTTGACGCACTTTCAGAGCAGAGTGCTGCAAGAGCAGGTGTAGAGTGGAAATCTTGCACTGACCTCAGATGCATCAGTCTTGAGGCTGTGCTTGTTTTGGGTCTGTGCCCATTACTGCATCAGTGTGATAAAGAATATGATTAAGAATAGTCTCCATACTCTTATAGAAGGCAAAGTCACAACATATCGCTTTTGTTTGCAGGCTATTGTTGTCTAAGATGTGATGTAGTTGTTGAATTCTAAAACTTGACTTGCACCATTTAAATTTCCCCTTGGCCATAGTAACAGTTTTTAAGTTGTATAAAAATGTTAACACACATCTGCACTCTTAACTTTCACATGAAACTCACTGCACAAAAAAATGCAAGTAAATAAATTAATGAAAAAGTCATCAGAGGGTTTATTGAGGTGCACAATAATGGAAAATAATAGACATAAGTCATATTCCATTTTAACAATCAGTCTGTAGGTTATTCACCTCATAATAAGCACTACAGTATATCATATTTTGTATGATTTTTACCTAACTATTATTAATCAACTCTCAACTTGATACATACACTGATATATCCTCATGATTTGTTATTTAGTTATTGGGTTGGCAGAGTGTCGAACATGGCTAATCTAAAAAGTTGGATTGCTCAATGAACCAAATTTTCAATTTTAATTTTCGCTCTCAACGATCACAAAATGTAATTGAGAAAAATCAATTATTTCTCACTTGTTTTTATTTATTACTTGTTACTTGTTTTCCATGAGATTGTGGAAGTGCAATACATTGTTTGCAAGTAAGTAAGTAAAATTTATTTATATAGCACCTTTCTCAGACAGCAGTCACAAGGTGCTTTACATATTAAAGACAATATAATACGTAATGAAATACAGAAAGATTATAAAATACTTATAACAAAGTACACTCAGTCATAACAACCCTAAGCCTAGTTGCTTTTTAAAAGCGTGTACAGAGTCCAACAAACGTAAGAAAAAAGGGAGTTTGTTCCAGATTCTTGGAGCAACAGCTTGAATAGATCTGTCTCCGTGGGTCTTGAAATGAGTGCGAGGGACCATCAACAGATTCTGCCCCGCTGATCTCAGACTGTGAGCAGAGCTGTAGGGTTTGATCAGGTCAGAGATATATGGAGAAGCCTGCCCATGTAGGGCTCTGAATGTCAGGACAAGAATTTTAAAGTTGATTCTATATGTAACAGGGAGCCAATGCAGAGATTTTAGAATGGGGTTAATATGCGCTCTTCTGTTTGTGCAGGTCAGGAGTCTTGCAGCAGAGTTTTGGACCAGCTGCAGGCGGGTCAGCTGTTTTATATTGAGACGCGTGAATAGACTATTCCAGTAGTCTAGTCGCGAAGAGACAAACCATGTATCTCTAGCTTATCTTTCAATACCATTGTTCTGAGTTTAAAGATGTTGTGCAAGTGAAAAAAGCAGTTGTTTAAAAGGTGTTTAACCTGATGTTCCAGAGACATTTCCTCATCAAAAACAACTCCTAGATTTCTCAGGCTGGATTTTGCCGAGCGGCTCAGGTTGCCTAGGTGCTGTTTAATGCCAGGGATTGCACTATCTGGAGCAATAATAAGCATCTCAGGTTTTTTTTTAGAGTTTAGCTATAAAAAGTTGGCGCTTAACCACCAATCTTATTTATCTTAATTATTATTTCTGTTTATTTTGTAAGCTATTTTTTATACATTTAAATATATTTTTTATTTAAGGAGAATTCACTGTTTTGTTCAATAAATCCAACATATTTCCAAATTCGATGAGTAATCGTGTAAAGTAATTGTGATTTCAATACAGACCAAAAATAATTGTGATTATGATTTTTTGATCTTAAGGATGAATGAAGTCAGTTTCAAAATGACCATTTGAGATCACAAGCCTTGGGTTGACATATAGGATCTTAATATCCTCCATGTGGTTTGTACTGTTCTCTAGCCCCTAATTGTATTCCCTAGGGTTTCCCCAGAGTGCCGAGGTGCTATTAGTGTAATGTGTTACCAACTTAGGACTTAATAATAAGGGCTGTCTCATTATTCAGAGCAGGCAGAGTGAATGTCAGGATTGTAATTTGAAACTGTCAATTTCCGAAGCTCATGGTGGGTGCAGCTGAGGGCAGTGTTTTTCTCCGCTGTCACAAATGCACGTTCACATCCAAATAATTTTGAACTTTCCAAGAACAACGTACTGACTTTTATTCTGGAGACTAATAATGTAATGTTCTGATTATCTGCATAAACTTAAGTACATTAGCTTTTTTACAGAGATATAGCAAAACCTTTTTATTTTTTATTTTTTTTGTATTGAATGAATGACAAACCAAATGGACCTATGTTTACAGACTTGTGGACGACCGCTGTGTGGTACAACCAGACACAGGTGACCTCAACAATCCACCCAAGAAATTCCGAGGTAAGGCACTTTGTCTTTAAACTTGGTTTGTTATCATTCAGTTTAACAGTCATGCTGTCATCATTTCTTTCACTGCAAGTTTGAGGGCATTACTCGTATGGTACAATTAGCACATTGTGAATTTAATGGTTACACAGCTCGACTGCAATTTAGATCAAACAGATGTATGTCTTGGCAAAGGTCTTGGAAATACTTAAGCTCTCAGTTCAAGAACCAACAAATACGAGGCTGGATAGAGCTGGATTTGGGTTTAATTTTGGGTACATATTGGTCTTACCGCACTTTTGCTTGGCTAATGAATATTTAATGCATCCATTCATGATTCATGTGACTTAAGTTTGGCTGTACTTGAACTAGTTTGCTTTCTCAACAAATATTGTACACTGACTTTTGACTGGCTACATCTTTAAATCCTCCTGTGTAGATGAAGTATTCAGTCTTCTCAGACACAGAATATAGTAGAAGTGTCAGAGAAGTGTAGTATTAAATCTGCAGAAGTGGACCCTTTCATCCCAATATGAACATTATTTATTAGCAGACACATGCACTTCATTTAAATGGTTTAAACAAGAAGTGACCTAGGTCTAAGTCTATGGTTAAACCATATTTAAATCCATAGCTAAACTTTCGGTGTAAAGTAGTTTTAGGTGGACTTTAACAGGTTTGAAGCTGTTTAGTTTGATTTTTAATAGGCTTTATTGTGTTGGTCTTTAAATGGTTTTAGTAAAACGTTATACCAATTATAGTTGGATTAATTACCTCAAGTGGTTCCAATTGTTTTTTTATTCGGACAAAATAATTGTTTTCATTTATATTTTTTTCCAAATTTAATAAAAAATAAATAAATCAGAAACTTCCTAAGTATTATATATATAAAGAGAGTCCAAGTACCACCAGTGGTTCCCATAACACAGTTTGAGAACCACTGTTCCAGGACATTTTTAGACAATTAAGAGCAGCTATTTATTTATTTTTATTAAAAATTGTATAATATGCCATAAACCAGTTTTATTGCTTTTTTCCTTGAATTGGTCACATTCAGTTCCTTCATTTTAACTCCATTCCACTACAACAGCCTCACATTTCCACTGGTTTTAAAAAGGTAGTTCAGTATTTTGTAATGTAGGTCTATTAAATACTTTATTATTACTTCAGTCTTTACAGTCGAAAGTTGTCAGCAGACGGTTTGGAGACAGACAAGAGCAGTGACACAGAGACTGAACCATATTGTGCTGTAAATGGGGCCAATGAAAAGGTGATTCTGAACACTTAACATTTAAAATACTGTATTTCAGTATTTTAAATTGTTAATTGTTATAAAACGTTGTTTTTCTCTGGCTTCATTATGCCTGAATTGTTGCTCCTGTCTGCTTCTCCCAACTGGGGTTGTGCTAACAATTATCTATTGATGGCAATAAGTAGTGCTGCGCAATTTATTACACTCACATTGCTATGGTAATATCAGCAACTGCAATATGAATATCCAAAAGCACTGCTTGTATTGCAATAACGTTTACCAGTTTGACCAATCAGAACTTTAAATCACATTGTGCCTTGACTCAGTAAAAAGCAGTTAGTGAAAGCAGTTTGACCATGTTATCAAAATATTCATTATAGTTGTCTCTCACTGCATGTTTCCTTTATATTGTGCAGCCCTGAGAATAAGCTATTTATCTCATAGACCCTTTTTTTTTTTTTTTAACAAAATTCTGGACTATCCTTTTAAAAGTCATCAAAGTAATTAATGTTAAATCAGTAGTGAAAACTGTTACACACTAGGTTTTCAGGACAGTATACTTCCCATGACATTTTGACAGTATTTAAAATTTCGGGTCAGGTCATTTCCTCGACTGGAAAACTGCTATTTAAATTTCCATGTTGGTCAGGTTTTCAGTGGCATTTGGAAACCTGATATAAGCATTTTGTCAGAGGCCAACAGCATTAAACAGCCTGGTGTTATTCACTCAAGATTTATTCATATGCTGTATGTGACAAAACTAAGAATATGACCAGTTCTACGGTATAAACCTGTCATTACATCTTAACATCTCAGTCTGGCTCTAACTTGACAGGATGTGCTGCCTTTAAAGACATAAGCCGGCAGGCAGATGGTTAAAAATACAGTGGCTGTTTATTGGCTGTGTGACTGGTGTTTCGTTAAGGATCACTCGGCTGTCTTCTGATCTGCTTTTGTGACTGATTATATGGACTAATTACCAGCAGCGGCAGGTGTCACACCAATTATTAAGTGTTTGTGCTATTTTTAATGAGAGAATGTTGCAGACAGCTTTTAGCAGTACTCTTGCAGCAATATGAGATTTTCACAGAATGACTGACAAAAATTAAATTTAAGTAAAAGTAACCCATTTCTTTGGGCTGAGAAAAAGCATATTACAGGGCTGCCAGCTTTTCAAAAAACCTTGGAGTGAGATTTGGTGGGACTGTGGGCTCAATGTTTTTTCCCCATTGAATATCATACGGTCCTTTCAATAAATCAGGTGTAATGTCCTGTATTTTGGGACATTTTAGATGATATTATGATATTTTAGAAGGCTATGGTGAGAGTGACGCATGACGATTTTACTGGACCCAAATCACAGACTTGAAGGCTTTTAAATAGAAAAAGATACATGGCGAAACTCACAGGGTAAAAGTCAACACAAAAGTAATAAAAAGGACACAAGCTAGAGATTGCGTTTATACACAGGTAGGTCAGTTATGGTTTGCTTTGGTCAGACCGGTTGTATAATGAAATAAAGTGATACTGTCAAAGGCTGTGTTCGGAGGGAGAGATTATTAGTAATTGATCCAAGAACTGAGGCAACACTGTGAGACTCTCACAATTGATTCTGATCCTAATCGATAAATTATGCTACTTCTATTAAAAAACATTAAATTAACTTTCTGTGACTTCAAATGTGAGTTATTGGCTGAAAGTGGCTACAGAGTGTATTTATATAATAGTGTTTATGATGCGCTCCATTAAACCTACTTAAGCTAAATTGTACTCTTTGTATATTTTTTTTTCTGGCTCATTTACAGAAGGAGCTCTTGAGCTAAGAGTGCAGCTTGGTCTGTTTGAAGATGCAAAGGAGCACACTTAGCATCTGTAACCGATCCATTCAAATCATATTTAAAATTCTGGTTCAGTGTTAGCCACAGCAGTAACAGCAGAGTCAGTCTGATTTTATCGGACCTTACGAGACACTGGGTACAGATCACTGAAAACAACACCTGGGGGTGAAATGTCCACTCCAAAAATGCTTTTAATCAAGAGCAAAAAGTTACTTTTCAGTTTTTCATCATCAAATATAATTAGTCTGTCCCCCCAAAAAACAAGTTTTCCTGCCAAAATGTTTTATGTTCACTTCATGTCTTCAAGTGCCGAAATGCAGTATACAGTCATGTCTGAGAAAACCTACACGTACGGCTAATTTTTGAGTTTGTATCATGTTATATATTTTATGTATAAATTCTACTATATAAATTATGCTCTTATTTTATTTATGTTGTCACAAGAATTATACGAAGATTTTAAAACATGTTTGTCTTTATTATAACTGTACAAAACGATTTTAAATTATTGAAATTTCTCTTTTCAGCATTGATTTAGACGAAGTTAAATAATTTATTGGAAAAACTAGTAAGGGAGCTAAATCCATATTCAAGTCTGAACCAGGACTAAAACAATACTAAGCAGGACTTTTTTATTTGATGGTCATTCTTTGCGAAAGGATAAATTTGTGATTGTCCCTGGTATATTTTTTGCTTCAATTAGTACTTTTCATCACACAATGCAGTTTTTTAGAGAGCATAATAATTGTGTATATTTAATGCTCATATATTGAAGCACAGTTTCTTGGTTGCCCTCTGACCTCTGTTACAGAAGCAAAGTCTGGGCTAAATCCTCACGTCCCCTCTGAGTATTAATAGACCACTTAAGCTATTTAAGCCGTCAGAAAGCACACCAACTGCAGATTAAAACTTATTCGCTCTCACTGAGGGGCTGTAAATGAATCATGAAAGTGAAGTGTGCAGTCACAGAGATGTTGATGCTGATGGCTGTAGCTGAGTTTAGACACACACAGTGACAGAGCAGAGGGAATTATCTCGATCTCTACTGAGCATGTCAGGACTTGGCAGCTCAACCTCGTCTGTACCTCTTCTGTCAATACAAATGCACACTGCCTAAAGCAAGTGGAAATTACAGACAGAATATTTTTTTTGTAACTGTGATCATACAACCTCGCTGAAGCTAGATGCTAGTTGTATGAACCTACTGTTTAAGTATTTTGAATGGACTTGCTCTCCAGCCTCGTGCAACCTGCAGCTCCAGCAGAACCGCCTTATATGTCTTTGCTGCAACAGCTTTTTCTGAGAGAGCTCCAAAGCCTATTTTAGTTTAACCACTAGTTTATTTTTGCATCAGAAATGGGATGCAATGAGGAGTTTTTGTGTGTCCTTACTCTTCTAAAAAATGGCTTATGGCATTTTCAAATTGCATATGGATATGTCAACCTGCATGTATATTTGATCTGGTCACAGGTTACACAAACATTGCTCACAGATTTACATTAGTATGAGTACATTAGGACTGATACTTTAATTTATAAGAAGTGTTTGCATCATTCTTATGTATTTTAAGTGATACTGCACTGCCTGATCCATTTTTATTAACTTTCATAAGTTAACTTTCAAGTTTTTATAAGTCTGTTAAATACAACGTCTTGGTTTACCATTTTTCCACAGTGTGTTATTCTTATCTCTTCCTAACCCAGTTCACTCTTCTCTGTCAGACAGTTGTTCTCCCAGTGCCCCATTTTCTCCATGCGGTGCATCCTCTCCTCCACAGTGAGCCCCCCTCCTCCTCCCCTCCAAAGATGGCAAATCTCTGGACACTCTCACGTTGGCCGCATTTCCGTTTCTGCCTGCCAGAGTGGTTATTTTTACCACCCTTCTACCTTATTGGGTCTCCAGTACCAAACAAGAGATAGAAAAAATATGTGTATAGCCACCAGAACAGAACAAATAAACACAAATGAATTACTAATTGTTGAATACTTTCTTGCAAAACCCCATTTCCAAACTATGCTGTTTTTTGTCCTCATTGTGGCCCAGTGGATAAGTCTAATAAATCAAATTAAAAGGGTTCCACTCTAAAGTAACTAATAGCTCTGTAATTCTCCACGGTTTTTGTGTCAAGTCCAAATTTCATCCTTCTATGGGCACAATTGATCACCGGCTGCTATATTTCCTTCCAAGTTTTCAATGTGACCTGACTGACCAAGTTTTTGAATGGCCTACAAACAAAAATTATAGCCATGCCCCCATTCAGTGGTGACACATTTCTGGCTGGAGTGGAGCTTTGTGGTGAAAGAACACATATTTTTAGCATTCATCTTACAATTAGGAGAGAGAGCAGTCAGAGGTGTAGATAATTTATGCTTGAGCTACAACTGGCTGAATGTAGCACTTGAGCTGAACGTTATTAATGTCCCAGGCTCAACTATGGTCTATATTTTTGTCCTTTCTCCCCAGACTGCCTTTTCAAGCTGTGTCCCATGAACAGATACTCCGCACAGAAACAGTTCTGGAAAGCTGCTAAACCTGGGGGCAACAGCACAACGGATACTGTTCTGCTCAACAAACTCCACGTAATGGCTCTTTTTATGTCCCCACATATTTTGACCCACAAGTAAAACTGTGTTAGATCTAGATCTAGTTAATGTTGTAGTCAAGACCGCATTGGCCGAGAATAATTCATGTTCAGAACCAGAGCATATTGAGGCCAGACATTGTCAGGATAGGACCGAGTCAAGACCAAGACTATGTTAGGGCAGGAATCAGTCAAGACCGAGACTTTGCCAGGGTGAGATGGAGTCAAGACTGAGACTTTGCCAGGGCGAGACCTACTCCAGACCAAGACCGTGCCAGGGCGAGACCGAGTCCAGACAAATGTATGATACACTTGAATGGAGTTCAGGGAAGAGTTCTAAAAACTAAACAGTCCAAGTCAAGTTTTTGAATCCAATCCCATGGAGGTTAGTGTTTGGTGACGGAGGAGGAAAGAAGGATTTTTACATCCAATCATAAGAACGATGTAGAAAAATCAGTTGTAGTCTTGTTCTGTCTTGATGTCCAAGACCGAGACAAGACAGAGTAAAAATATAGTTTAAGAGGACTTAGACAAGACCAAGACCTGTGCAAAACAATCATAAGAGACTGGTACTGTGTACTACTCACATCACATTTAGTATGTATGTTTGATCAGTGTTTATTCAACATTTAGTGAAATAGTACAAATAAGCCTGGTTTCCACTGGAGAAATATGCAGTACAAAGACTACAAACATTCATGCACTTTTTTGACAAATGATAACCCAGTCCCCAGGACAAGGTCACCCTTTTTCATTGTTAAAAAAAATCCTGACCTGACATCCCCAAACAACATGACTGAGTAGATTTAATTTAAATTGAACTACACAGTTAGTAAGTGAGGGACTGTGCTCCATTTGTGCCTCACTAGCAGCACACAAGCTCTTTACTCAAGTAATAAATGCAGTGGAAAAAGTGCTCACTGAGAGTGAGAAACAAGTATTCTTGTCTTTGCATTACTGATATGCATACACCTAATATGTCATTATTTAACAAAGACAGTAATGGAAAAGATGGTAATATCCCATAGTGAAAAGTGAGTGTAAAATTGGGCTTAAAGCTAGCATGTTTTTTGGTACACAGGATGTTAAATACATATTCAGCTTGCCTCTTTCTTCATGCTACAGCATGCTGCTGATCTGGAAAAGAAACAGAATGAGTCTGAAAACCGCAAGCTGCTGGGAACAGTCATCCAGTATGGAAATGTCATTCAGGTATGTTTAGATAAAGGCATTTACTGCTCTGACAGTTTTAACTAATTGCTAGTGAAGGATAGTGCTCTTAATGTTTTCTAGTGTAAGGTCTATCTTGATAGATCTTATTTGAACAGGATTGTTTTGCTCAAAGGTAAAGAGTGAGATCACCCCAACCAATGAAGGATTGCATTCCTTCTTGATGATGAGTAGAAACATAAATAAATAAATATCTGACTTATTTTCAGCTGAAGAAACCCACAGTTACCACTTTGAAGGATTAAACTGTGACTACACCAGGTCTCATACAGCTTTTTGCTTTAATCTGTAGTTTGGTGATTAATAAAGATGAGTTATGTTTGGGAACTGCTGATAAAATGAATGAACCTCATCTGAAAAGGGTCATGAGAAGCACTTATGGACAGGACATTTCCAGAATAATGTTTAATAGAAACAAGGCCCTGAATGTAGAGCAGATATTTTCAGTTAAGTGTTCCCTCGGGTTGTGTTGTGCTAATCTGTGACAAATCTGCTTCCCTGTTTTTACTCTTCTTTCTGCCCTTTTACATCACTTTTGTCAAATATTTTTTACTTGTTATGCCTACAGTTACTGCACTTGAAAAGCAATAAATACCTGACAGTCAACAAACGCCTACCTGCGCTGTTGGAGAAAAACGCTATGAGAGTGACTCTGGATTCTGCCGGAAACGAGGGCTCCTGGTTCTACATTCAGCCTTTCTACAAGTTGCGCTCCCTGGGAGACAGTGTGGGTAGAGCTGGGTGTTAAATTCAGCCTAATTATCCTCTGTAGGTGAAATATAGAACATATATGGTCCTCAGGGCTTCACATCTGAAGTTTAACTTGTTTTTGTTGGACCATGTGGAAATTCTACCCATAGTTCCATTTGAGTTATCTAGGCTTTTCAAGTCTGATAAAGTACGGAAGCATAGATGTCTGTGAGGGTTAGATTGAATATGTAGTCCAAGTAATGGACTAAAATACTTGCCATTATTTATAAAATCTACAGAATAAATGTCTCCTTGTTGCGTAAGGTTTGCTTTGTTTAAAGCTGTGTACAGTAAATATCTTATATATTTAAGTTTAAGTAAGTTGTTTATCATGTGTTGAGAATCACATTGTAGATTATCTGTTTAACCAATGCACTTTGTTTTCATTTTAGGATATAATTTAAATTATTTTAGAAGTGAAGTTACATTACATAGTGTTGGTTTAAGGCAAGGTATTGCCTAATTGTCTTAATAAACTTGATGTCAAATGTCTGGATTAAGTGGATTAGTAAACACGATCCACTTAGGGAAACTTGTCCTCTGTAATTATCTCATGCGAATGGCTTAAGTGTGCAATTAAGGTCAAGAAAGCACAGAACATTTGAGCTTTCTTTTTGAAAAGAAACTATTAAGTCCACTTTTGATCCTCTTGTCCATGTATAGATCAGTGAAAATTAAACTTTACAACAGAAAACCAGTACTGTTCACTCTCGTGTGCCTGTAGTGTTTTGCACAAAGATGTAGTACAGTGGTTAACAGAACTCAACTTAACTACAAGGGTATATGGCTCCCTCTAGTGTTTGTACTGTGATGTTGCAATGAGGTATCTCTTTCCTTGACTAAAATAAGAAGATCTTATTGATCAGCGCATATCACTTGACCCTAAAATAATAAAATTAGTAACCTCTACCTGTAATCACTTCCAAATCTACATCTGTATGTTTTTAATTCACAATATGCTTTGGTCCCTTTAGGTGGTGATTGGAGATAAAGTGGTCCTTAATCCTGTCAATGCAGGACAGCCTCTTCACGCCAGCAGCCATCAGCTGGTAGACAACCCAGGGTGCAACGAGGTACAAGAGCACTAGCTACAAATTTTGGATTATTTTAATTTCACACACTTTCAAATGTCTCTCCTTTATTTCTGCGTATTCTCTTGACTGCTGTAGGTTAATTCTGTCAATTGTAACACAAGCTGGAAAGTTGTTCTATTTATGAAATGGAGTGACAACAAGGAAACTATACTCAAAGGGGTAGGTAGCCTCATACTTTACTGTAAAGACTAGCGCTGCACAATATAGTGCAAATTTGTCATTATCTCAATATTAACAAATGTATTATGTGTCAAAATATTGCAGGCCATATGATTTTTGCAGTTTTCCACATAGTTACCACATTTGAACTAATATTATGCAGCCTTATTAAAGGCTTAAACAACATATGTCTTTACTGTCTCATGACTGTATATGTGTGATTGCAGGGGGATGTAGTCAGGTTGTTTCATGCAGAGCAGGAGAAGTTCCTCACTTGTGATGACTACAAAAAGAAGCAATATGTATTTCTAAGAACAACCGGCCGACAGTCTGCCACATCTGCCACCAGCAGCAAAGCATTGTGGGAAGTAGAGGTGAGAAAGAAACAAACATGGATAGTGGAACTTGTTCCACTTGATCATGTACAGAGGATATTCTGTTGTATCAGTAACTGTTTGATAAATGTTTCTTGTGCTGTTTATTGCCAGGTGGTCCACCATGACCCGTGTAGAGGAGGTGCAGGTTACTGGAACAGCCTGTTTAGGTTCAAACACTTGGCAACAGGGTGCTACTTGGCTGCTGAAGTTGGTGAGGTATGGGCCACCTCATGCTTGTTGATGGGCCTTTTTTTTGTGGTTACAAATAAGGTTTTTACATGTTGGTGTGCTTCCCAGGTTAATCAGGACTTTGAGGAGGAAAGTGCTGAGCAGCGGTCTGCTGTGAGTCAACCTTTTACTTTGTTATAGTCAAATGAGTTTTCATTTGGTTTCCAAATATGATTGGTAACAGCACAGCAGATACAACATTGCGATGGTTGTTTACTCTCAGTGGGGTTGATTATAATGGTGAAGGAGGCTTTTAAACTAAACTTTGACCTATAATACATCCATATTGATTTCTTAGCAATTTTGGCTGCTTAGTGACAGGTTGTCTATATCCATGTTAATCCCTTTTTTATCTCCACAAACTTATTTATTCTGTCATTACATAAAATTATATAAGCTTGTGTTTATGTGGTTATAATAGTAAAATACAAGAAGGCTATGATTTTTTTTTAAATAAACTCACTCAGTCTTCTCCTAAAGTGCACCTCAAGTCTAATATACAATTTATTTCAATAATATCACAGCACAAATGATTCAAGAGTTGTGTTTAATGGAGAAGCTTTTTTGATGTACTGTGATTTCTGATATTCTCTCACCAGCTTATATTACAAGAATGGTATGTCACAGTATTAGTGGTTTTCACACCTTGAAGTGTGTGATAAATGTTACTTTCACTTATTATTTCACAAAAAGAAAAAAGTGCAACTCATTGATTTTATATTTACCAATGGAATGTGTAAAAGCATATACCTCACAAGAAATATTACATGTTACTCTTGTGCTGTCTTTTCTGTTCTACTGCACAATGTACTAAAAATACATATTGTTCGATTATTACATGATTTAATGTTTGCATTTTACTGGACTGCTGCTTTCTCTTCCAGGTGGCGGACTTTACACCCTTCAACTTTCAGGTGAAGTGTTCTAATCTTTCATTGATTGCACCAAAACAGATGAATTGTCACATCTGCACATGGACCATGGAGTGTTCTCTGCTTTGTTGTCTTGTTATTTGTCATTGTGTACTTCTGAGGGTCAATGTCTGTTTGCGTCTCTGTTTTGAGATGTAAAATCAATACATTTCCACGTGGTGTCACTATGTCCTCATCCTAGCCGAGAAATGTGCTACTCTTACGGCCATCGGGGGGCAGTGATGTGCAGTGGATTATTGTTAAAGCGGCAATCCACAAAGAGTTGCAGCTATGTTTAAACTGCCTGCACAATCTCTGAAATCCTCTTTTTTTGTAAATAAGAACACTTTGCATCAGCCTTATTGTGGTTTAAGATAACTAGTATGTTTATTTTCTGTACATTTACAGTGTGTTGCTTTTGTTTTATTAGTTGGATGCAGACAATGAGGCTCTGAGGGGCCGTCTGCGAGCTCCGCAGGAGAAAATCATGTACACTCTGGTGCCAGTTCCAGATGGGATGGACATTTCCTCCATCTTTGAGCTGGACCCCACAACGCTTAGAGGGGGGGACTCCATGGTGCCCAGGTATAACGCAAAAAAGTCTTGCACAATGCATCACTAATTTAGTGCGTGTAAGAAGTGCTTGCTTCACAAAAACATTATGGTATATGGCCGGTGTGGAGCCTTGTATTTCTTTATCTCATCCATTTCAACTTTTACAGTGACGAAGTGGATTTGACTATTGCAAGTCTTATCACAAAAGTCAGCATATGGCACGATTTCTTCATATTAGACAGTCCTAAAACAAACACACATTTTATTATTTTAGGAATATACTTTTATTCTTTTAACATCTCTTCCTCTTTGTTCAGGCTAAAAAAAAGTTAAAAGTTAAAAAGAAAGAATGCAATTTTTTTTTCTTGCAATTGTGAAAAACTCTTTAATTACACCTAAAAGCATAAGATAATCCTTAAAAAAACAATACGCCATCTCAGATTTGTTATTAAGGATTTTATGTTCATCTCAAACTAGAAGCTTTGGCCAATCATTATGCTTACATGTTGTGAGGGGGAGCTCCCATTGGACGCTAGTCAACTAGGAAGTAGTGGTTATTCAGTACTGAATATGTTTTTACACAGCAAAACAGTGTAAAAAATAAAAAAAAGAGGGGAAGCAATGTGAAATGAAGATAAATATTGGCAATTCATTCACGCCATGTTTAATGAGGCGAAAATAGCTGAACTCAGAGCTACAAGTTTCTTTGCTTTATGTATAAGGATTTTGTGGTGGAAAAATTGTCTAGTCTTACTTTTTTTTAAATAAAAGAAGAGCAGAAAAGGACCTTAGACTGCTGTTGGGGAAAATGGGGAAAAGTGGTGGGGCTGTGACCAAAAAAAAATATGTAGTGGCTATTTAAGTAAAAATAAAAATGATTGCAGAAGAAAAATGTCTTAACACTTTAATAGAGTGCTGGAAAAATATAAAAAATGGTACATAAGGGCATCAAGGGCATGCCAAGACTTGACACATCAAACAGTAACACAAGCAAACATCACAACTGTGATTAGTTATGAGGGGAGTTTTGTAGCATCAACAAGAAGGGAGTTTTAGAAGCTTTGCAGAAAAACAATATAATTTTAAATGGTGTTTATTCTGCAGGTTCAATGTTAATGTTTAAATCATAATTCAGCTTTAAATACTATGAGAGAAAAGGAAGGAAAGTCCCTGTACAGTTTAACAGGTGACCATCAAAGATCTGGGTGGAGGCACAGTGAGTAATCAGAAGGGGAATAACTGTGTTTCAAAATGCCATGTAAGTGTTGTGGGTTTAGGTTGAGCCACAAAGACGTCACATAGCAAATGAAACTCACACTTATGACTTGTATGTATTGCTTGGCCTTTGTACTTTGTTCCTAATAAATACCTTTTTTTATTTCTCCTGACAGCATCAGGTGAATAGCTCTAGAATCAGCCATTGTATGTGTCCTTATCACTGCACATGAGATAAGAAGACAGCCTATGGTGCATGTCAAAGCTGTTAGTGTTACCCACAGTCAGGTGCTTGTCTGGCAGGCTCTCACTACTAACTCCTCCCATTCCTACCTGAAATAACCCTGCCCTCCAAATTTTAGTCAGGGGAGCAATTATTGGCTGGGAAAAGTGGTGCACAAAGGTAAGCCTGTAGCTGCAGCGGGTGGTTACATAACGGCTGCCAAGAATACGGCTACTGTGTGGAGTGTGCACTGAAAGCCAACAAACCCACACGTGCAGCGGGCTGGGAACTGTATGAATGATGGAGTTGGCTCGGACTTTACTGTGTTTAGAGGTTTAGCAGATATGATACTGTCCAGGTCACTCCAGGCTAATCTGTAATCATTGCTAAACACTTGGCTGAAGATGTAAGCAGTCTCGTTCCTCCCTTGGCAGCCGCTGTACATATCGATCATAGCTGTCAGGTTGCGTTGCACGCCACAGAATAGATTAAAACCATGTACTGTAGTGCACATTAATCATGCAATAAATTCCATCTTTGTGTTATAATTATCAGGTGTCGGCACAATTTCAAAGAGGTATTCTTGTAATGACGTCGCAAGTAGTTAACAGTGTCATATTTTAATTGATATCTCCCTTATGTTGTTAACATGAATTATAAATGGGAAAGTATTTGTAATATGTTTTTTAAACTACAGAATGAATGAAGTTATAAAGTTTTAGTTATTAAGTTGAAGACAGATAGGCATCTGGTGGCTTTTTTTTTTTTTTTTTAATGTAAAGTACATGTAGCAATTCTCAAGAAACTATGGCATGATGCATTCACACTTAACTCGGAGCTAGAAGTTGATGTATCGTCTTAGTATTCCATGGTGATTGATTCCATTGTATTATAAAAAAGCATAAAAGCTGGAAAGTTCACTTTGCTGGATGGTGGGGGGGGTGGTTGGCACTGCAATGGAAGGATTTTTTTGGACCGGTTAATACTTATTGATAGGGCAAGTGAAAGAGCTAGAATGAAACATGTTATTTACTATCACTTGTCATACCACATACTTTTTGGCTCTGTATTTTTCATGGGAAACAATTTCTCATCTTTCTTTTAGGAGTTCCTACGTGAGGCTAAGGCATCTCTGCACCAACACATGGGTTCACAGCACAAACAACCCAATTGACAAAGAGGAAGAGAAACCTGTTATGTTACGGGTGAGTAACTTACATGCAGGAAACAATGCACATGTGAGGATTATTGAGCTTATACCAGATATAAAAACATTTGTTTTTGTAAAGATTGGAACATCGGCAGTTAAAGAAGATAAGGAAGCCTTTGCAATTGTGCCAGTGCCTCCAGCAGAAGTACGAGATTTAGACTTCGCCAATGATGCCAGTAAAGTGCTGGCATCCATTGCTGGGAAACTTGAAAAGGGTACAATCACACAAAATGAAAGAAGGTGTGTATAATAAGATGTGAGATGTATCATAAGCACATCCAGTTTTGTTTGTTATAATTTGCTGCAAGCGGCTGTTTATCCGTTTCTTAGGTTTGTGACCAAACTGCTGGAGGATCTAGTCTTCTTTGTGGTAGACATTCCCAACAGTGGGCAGGATGTTTTGGAGATTATGGTAAACAAGCCCAACAGGGAACGACAAAAGCTCATGAGAGAGCAAAATATTCTGAAGCAGGTTCGACTCCCAATTTTGGTCTGGGTGTATTATTCATGTTTAAAAATACTGTTCACCATACTTTGATTTTCGATTGCAGATTTTCAAACTACTCCAAGCCCCCTTCACAGACAGCGGTGACGGACCAATGCTGCGTCTGGAGGAGCTCGGAGACCAGCGCCATGCTCCTTTTAGGCATATTTGCAGGCTTTGCTATAGAGTTTTACGGCATTCCCAGCAGGATTATAGAAAGAATCAGGTGGGAGGACAGATCAACTCCATCCTGACTCTTTCTGACAGTGGCCTACTTACTTACAACCTCCTGTCTTTTTTTTTGCAGGAGTACATAGCTAAACAATTCCGCTTCATGCAAAAACAAATAGGATATGATGTTCTGGCAGAAGACACAATAACCGCTCTACTGCATAACAACCGTAAACTGCTTGAGAAACATATCACTGCGGCTGAGATAGACACATTTGTGACTCTGGTGAGAAAGAACCGGGAGCCAAGGTGAGGTTTGGAATAAGGGAGGGGTTAACTCCATAAACAATTGAATAGACTGTACTTTGTTTAACTTAATGTAAAGGATGATCATTAGTGTTTGTCTAACTAAGTACTACGTCTGTCAGGGACTGTTAATTAAATGTCGGTTTGGCTGACGCAAAAGGGTACTGAAAAAGGAGCTCGTTTAGTTGCAATGAGGGGGTTAATCATACTCTGCCAAGTACAAGTGCAACACAGTTGTGTAATTAATATGCCACACAATCATAAGAAGCTCTCAATTTTTAAATTTTTTTTTAAAATCTTTTAGTGAAATGGCAGATTGCAATTCCACACCTCACAGCTCCCCTCATAAAGCTTGTAAACAGCTATGGCACCCTGCATAGAGATGCTGTTGTCTATGAACAAAGCCAGTTGAAATAGCTCCTGTGGTTATTTCTGTTGACCAAAAAAACAAATAAAAAAAGATCAATAAATCTATGCCTGGATGCTGAGCTTTTAAATACATTTTGGTGATCACTTCACCTTTTTATTTTTCGTGGGTTGTAAATCATCTTGTATGAGTCCAAGTAGCATTAAGCAGTGTGACATCTTACCTTTCAGTAACCTATTTTTACTGCTCATTTGAAAGAAGGCGTTCATTATAATATAATATAATATATCATTTTATCAACCATCTTGGTATGTCTTAGCTGTCAGGTTTATTTGTTTATTTTAGTGAGGACAATGTGCTCAGTTTTATGCCTTTTGCTGAAAATATGAAATATTTAACAATTTATGATTTTATTTCTAAGTGTATTTGCTTTGGTCTCCTCTGTAAAAATGCCATTGTGTTTTGTGGCCAGATTTCTTGACTACCTGTCGGATCTCTGCGTGTCCATGAACAAATCCATTCCTGTAACACAAGAGCTCATCTGCAACGCTGTGCTGGACCCGACCAACGCTGACATTCTCATCGAAACCAAGTAAATTCAGAACCTCGATTTTTGACTGAAGAGGTCAAACAGTGTTGTTGCTGATTGCTGTATTATTTTATGTATTATTCAGACTGGTGCTGTCAAGGTTTGAGATTGAGACAACAACAAATGGCGAGAACCCTGTGGAGGCAGAGGATGAGGAGGAGGTGTGGCTGTTCTGGAAAGACAACTGTAAAGAGATCAGGAGTAAGAGCGTCCGGGAGCTGGCTCAGGATGCAAAGGAGGGTCAAAAGGAGGACCAGGAGGTGGTCAGCTATTACAGGTCAAAAATCGATTTGTGCTTGTTTACAATGTAACAAAATAAGTAGCAGAGACTTACAAAGTTGTTTTTTCCCCCAGGTGCCAGCTGAATCTGTTTGCCAGGATGTGTTTGGACCGACAGTACCTTGCCATTAATAAGATATCAGGGCAGCTGGATGTGGATCTGATCCTGCGCAGCATGTCTGATGAGGACCTGCCCTTTGACCTACGTGCGTCTTTTTGTCGCCTGATGCTGCACATGCACGTGGACCGAGACCCACAGGAGCAAGTCACGCCTGTCAAATACGCTCGACTTTGGTCTGAGATTCCTTCTCAAATAGCCATTGATGAGTAGGTGTATTTCCAGATTTTTCAAAAATATTATATAATAGGTTTTTATCCATCTTTTATTCAGTTATTCCTTTTATCTTCCAGCTATGACAATGATGGGACCTCCAGAGATGAGATCAAGGAGCGCTTCTGCCTCACCATGGATTTTGTGGAGAATTACTTGAGAGAGGTGGTGTCACAAAACATTCCCTTCTCTGACAAGGAGAAAAACAAGCTCACCTTTGAGGTACTGCCTCTTTGGGATTGGTGTGAACAGATGAAAGTCATCTTGGTTTGAATGAAGCATAAATCAGCCTCTTCTTTCTGCAGGTAGTAAATCTGGCAAGAAACCTCATCTACTTTGGTTTCTATAACTTCAGTGACCTGCTTCGGCTGACAAAAATACTACTTAGCATTTTAGATTGTGTACATGTAAGCACAATATACCCTATAAACAAGATTGAGAAAGGCGAGGAAAGCAAAGGTATGAGTTTCATCACAACCTTGTAACAAATGACCACCTAATTAAGTAGCAGCATATATATTTGAGTGATTGGATGGGCTGTTTTTAGGCAGTAATGTGATGAAGTCTATTCATGGAGTCGGCGAGCTGATGACGCAGGTGGTGTTGCGTGGAGGTGGTTTACTGCCCACTACACCCACACATCAGCCTGAAGGAGATGTGGTTAAAACCCAGATTGAGCCAGAGAGGGAAGACATCATGGTCATGGACACAAAGCTCAAGATTATCGAGATCCTACATGTAAAACAACAGGAAACTTGTTATTTCTCTAAATACTGTTTTGAGTTTATACTAACTTATCTTTCATTCTCCTAGTTCATTCTGAACGTGCGGTTAGACTACAGGATCTCTTGCTTGCTCTGCATCTTTAAGAGAGAGTTTGATGAGAACAACAAACAAGATGAAAACACTGCCAACCAAAATGGAAGCAATAATGTCACTCCTCAGATCACTCTTCAGACGCCTGGTATTGGACAACAATGATTAAAGTAACTATAATAGCATAGAATATTCTTGCCATTTTTATGTGTCCATTTTATAGGAAACCTTGACTTTGAGAAGATTGAAGAACAGGCAGAAGGAATTTTTGGTGGAAGGTAATTCATGACTACTTGATAAATACTTAATACGTTCTTTTTAAAGCAGACAAAGTGTGTTTAAGTTCTGTTTCATATCTCGGTAGTGAGGAGAATACTCCACTGGATCTGGATGACCACGGTGGCCGTACCTTCCTCAGAGTCCTGCTGCACCTGACCATGCATGACTACCCTCCCCTCGTGTCTGGAGCACTTCACCTGCTCTTTAGACATTTCAGCCAGAGACAAGAAGTCCTCATGGCCTTTAAACAAGTAGGCTTCAAATTATTAGTGCTTTAAAAGCTTCTTGACAATAGAATTGGCTTCACGATTAAGAGGAAGCTTAAACTTTAACTTATGCAAATATTCATTTTTGTTTTAGGTCCAGCTGCTTGTGACTAGTCAGGATGTGGATAACTATAAGCAGATCAAGTCTGACCTGGATCAGCTTCGTTCTATAGTGGAGAAATCTGAGTTATGGGTTTACAAAAGGCAAGGGGAAGATGGGATGGACGGAGATGGAGCAGAGTCTGATAACAAAAAGAAGGTACAGTGAACAGAAATGGTGTTACTTTCACCAATGTGACGCATTAAAACTCTTTTCCTCTTTGTTGGACAGGGAGATTCAGGTTCAGAAGGAAAGAACAGTGAAAGCACCAGCAATTACAACTACAGAGTTGTTAAGGAGGTATTAAAAACCCTAACAGTGATGTGGAATTGCTATATTTTTGCTTTGTTTTCTGTTTATTTAATCCTCACTGTATGTGTTCAGATCCTGTTGCGGCTGAGTAAGCTGTGTGTTCAGGAGGGAAGCTCAGGGAAGAAGAGCAGAAAGCAACAACAAAGACTGCTTAGAAACATGGGCGCTCACAGTGTGGTTCTGGAGCTGCTTCAGATCCCCTATGAAAAGGTGAGAAATGAAAACTGCAAAGTAGAGATGGCAACACACCTGGTCAGATGGTCTGTTACATAGGACCACCTGAAAGGTTTTCCATGGAAAGCCTTAACAAAGGGCAAGCTTTTTCAGATTAATACTTGGTAGGTACCTACCACCTACCATGAAGTCATTTTATTCAAGCAGCGCCAAATTGCTGTCTTAAGTAACTGTGATGATTACTTTGTTGTTAAACCTAGAACACACCCATAACTAACTTATCACTATTCATTTTTATTTTTTTTTAACTATGTCCATTATTACATTATACAGAGGACTGTTACTTTGTTTTGCTGCTACTTAAAATGCTTAAAAGCTATAAACTATTTTGAAGTTACTGGCAATAAAAGAATTGTAGAATTACATTCTAAATAAGATTAAATAATTTATAAATATGAAATTACAAGATGTATTTTTTTTTTTACAAATCAAACACATAATGCACTGGTAAAAAAGGAAACTCCAAAGTGGGCTCATGAGTTGGCTGTGACTGAGGTGACTATGTTGGTCATACAGTTCACTGTGAGTGGTTCATCTGTCTCAGTAAGAGCCTGATACACCCTAATACATAGGGTGAATGCCATTGTCAGCACTTTCATATCAGCCACATATTAATCTTATCACACACTCATATTCTAAATCACCCTAAATCACTATGTAGCTTTTCTCATTTTGAATAAAAGTACCTAACAGGAGGTTTTCTCTGTGCCATATCCAACAGGGTGAGGATGTCCGAATGCATGAGATCATGAAACTGGCTCATGAGTTCCTGCAGAATTTTTGCTCAGGGAACCAGCAGAACCAGGCTTTGCTCCACAAACATATCAATTTATTCCTTAACCCAGGGGTGAGTAATATACCAGGAGTTTCAGAATAACACTCAACACGTCCCTATGTTTGCTTAAGTTCAACTGCTGCTGATTAGGCCCAGTAAACAAACACGAGGGGGAGAAAATGGATTCATTGATGAAGTATGTCCTTCTCTGGTTGCATGCTTGACATTTTGGTCCATAATAGGCACTTTTTGGTTTATCTCTTACATCACACATCAAACAATCAACAAGATGTTTGGCAGCCAACTAGGCTTTTGTGCTACACGTTTGCTCTATTATGTAATACTGTTGGACTTCAGAGTCAAAGATTGCCAGAGGTCACTATGGAGCATGTCCAAATAATCTTGGGCAATATATAAGTTAGACCAAGATGTTTGCATGCATTATAAAATACGTACTTTTTGTGACTGAAAAAGACACTTCATTTAAGTAATGCTGTTCTTTCCCCTTTTCTTAGATCCTAGAAGCCATCACCATGCAGCACATCTTCATGAATAACTACCAACTGTGCAGTGAGATAAATGAGCGTGTAGTTCAGCACTTTGTCCACTGCATTGAGTCTCACGGTCGACACGTCCAGTACCTTAAGTTCCTGCAGACCATTGTCAAAGCTGAAAACAAGTTCATCAAGAAATGTCAGGACATTGTAATGGCCGAGGTCCGAAAATTAACTATTTTTGTACTCTAAAGAATGACTGAAATGAAAGCGGTTTGGGTGACCTGTTAAGCACTAAACATCGTTATTGTTGTTATTTCTCCGCTCAGCTTGTAAACTCAGGTGAAGATGTGCTGGTTTTCTACAATGACCGAGCCTCCTTTCAGACTCTTGTCCAAATGATGCGCTCAGAGCGGGACCGTATGGATGAAAACAGCCAGCTTATGTACCATATTCACCTGGTGGAGCTGCTGGCTGTCTGCACCGAGGGCAAGAATGTCTACACCGAGATCAAATGCAACTCCTTGCTTCCTCTGGATGATATTGTCCGGGTCGTTACACATGAAGACTGTATCCCTGAGGTGTTTTATTCTTTCATACAGTTTATTTGAATTATTTTTAAAAAGCAATTCTTTTTGTGAAACTGTCATTTTTTCTGTTCTAAGTTCTGGGAAGCCACAAGACCTTTAGTGATTTAGTTGAATGGATCTTCCTGTTTGCATTTGATTGACTAACTGATAACCCTTTGTCAGGTTTCTAAAAATTGTATTGCATAAAAAAGTCATATCACGTTTTGCCAAAAAGCATGACCATAAATAACCAGTATGAACCTTCGATAACTAAATAAATGAGTTCAGTGGCTTTAAAAGCAACTACAAATTTTGCAAGGATAGGGCAGCTCTAAGGGGTTTTTATATTTGCTAGAAATATAAAAAAAAAAACAATAGGTATATAAAGCTTCTACTCATAAATATTTTATGTATATTTTGTATTCCTAAAGGTGAAGATCGCCTATATAAACTTCCTAAACCACTGCTACGTGGACACAGAGGTGGAGATGAAGGAGATCTATACGTCCAACCATATGTGGAAGCTGTTTGAGAACTTCCTGGTGGACATTTGTAGGGTAAGCCCCGATGTGTTGTGATAAAGTAGGACACTGTATTATGCTTGATGTTATTATGTCTATTATTATGTCACATCTCCTCTTGTGATAATGTCAACCCAGCATGCGGTGAACATCCAGTGTGTTATCTGTTGCCCACATGGAGGAAGTGTGGCCCGTTGGCTGTGCGTCACATTTAGACCTCTTCTCCTCTGTCCTTGCCTAGGTGTGCAACAACACCAGTGACAGGAAGCATGCAGATACCATGCTGGAGCGTTATGTAACTGAGACTGTCATGAGCATTGTCACATGTTTCTTCAGCTCTCCTTTCTCTGACCAGAGCACCAGTCTCCAGGTAATCTGGACAGTTGTCATCATCACGTTTATAGCTCTTAATAACATTAATTTAAATAAAATACAGTCTGTAAACATGCTTAGTTGTAGTAAAAAACACCCCTTTTGTTTACTGTATGTAAGATTCTATGTATTGAATTCTTTCTGTTGCATAGTTGGCTTGCTATATGTATGTAAGTAATGATACTTCATCTCTAATTGTTGTCTTTGATTTTTAAATTGTTTTCCTCAGCAGCTAGCTTTGAACATAGTATTGGTAGCTTAGTCAGCACATAGACTCTCCTGTTCCCAGATCTGTAATGTGTTGCATAAGGTTTTACTGGGATATAGTGCACATGATGCACTGACGCAATGTGGTCACTCTGTTTCTGGGTTTAGTCGTGTCCTGTTGCCCACAACTTTTCCAATAATTGGTGAACACTAGCTTCCATTCAGAGTAAATTTCAAAACCCTACAGTACTGTAATATTGTGGTGCACTGTGTTGAATAGTTTAACTACAAACCTTTTAGAATGTGGAGTTTCTTCAAATATTAGTAGTTGTTTTTTATTATGACCTATTGTTACCTATTGTTATTGTTACCCATTCCGAGCACTTTGCGTAATGCTTTTTTTCTGGTTTGTGAATACATCACAACCTTCTTTTTCTTGCAACAGACGGCCTTTCTTGGAAAGATATCTGAGGTATTTATTGTACCATTGGGCTGGGCTTTTGTGGTGGTAGTCATCACTTTACTGTTAAACACTGGTTTTTTTGTTGTGATGGGACTCTTAGGCCCAAAGTAGTACCCTTGTTAAAATGTGTGTTGCTTGGGAGAACAGAGCACACAAGGTGTTTTATGGATTTTTTCCTGTTATTTACACTATTCTCACTTCTTTTTTTTGTGTTGTTTGTGGTGTTTTCCTACTTACCAGACTCGTCAGCCAGTTTTTGTGCAGCTGCTGCAGGGAGTGTTTAGGGTGTACCACTGTAACTGGCTGAACCCTCTTCAGAAAGCCTCAGTAGAGGCGTGTATTAAAGTGCTCTCAGATGTGGGTAAGAAGAGTCCATTTTTGAATTTTTATAAAACCTCAGTTTTAATCTTGTGCTTTTACTGATAAAGAATCAAGCCAAAATCTCCCTTCCCTCTGCCCAGCTAAGAGTCGTGCCATTGCCATCCCAGTGGACCTGGACAGCCAGGTGAACAACCTGTTTGTTAAGTCCAATAATGTTGTTCAAAAGAGCATCCTGAACTGGAGACTGTCGGCTAAAAACACTTCTCGACGTGACTCTGGCCTGACTACCTCCAAAGACTACAGAAATATCATTGAGAGGCTGCAGGTTTGTAACAAGGCCCATACATAACACCTTTCATTTCTGCAGTTATGAAAAACCAACATATCAGTCTGTTCTAGCCGTTCTAGAAGAAATATGTGCATGACTAAAACTATTAAGCTTTATGCTGTCACAATGTTTTTGGTAACTGAATAGATAAAAAAATACTTGAGAAATAGGCGTAAAGTCTTTCAGTAATCAGCCAGACAGTTACACCCTTTCTTGTCACGCATGACTAAGTTTTCTGTGGAAGTCTAATAAAAATTTTGTCCTGAATGGTTCATTTCCTCTTACAAAGAAATAGTAATGCTTCCACATATTCACTCCCATTCATTCTAAACTGTAGGACATTAACTAACCAAGTGTAGACACGTTTCTTTGTAGGTTAATCACCACCTACCTCCACTCTGTTTTTTATGCTACTTCAAATCTTCAGCCAGCTGTCAACACTAGTTTTGTTTTTACATTCTTATAACCCATAGACTACCATTTACAAGACAACCCACATACTATAATTACACCTAACTAATGCTGTTGATGACACAACTTATTTACATAACTTAACATAAAATCATCACCAACAGACGTGACAGGAAGTGAGTAGAAAAGTGGTGCTGATTCATTCAGTACTATGACTTTGTGTCATCTGGTTTATGTTAACTTCTTACCATTTCAGTTAAGCTGTTTCAATAAGTAGAAATGTGAATATTGACACTCCAATTGGTTATTGTGGCTCAATTCTCCCATCTCTTTGGTCTCCAGGATATAGTGTCTGCCCTAGAAGATCGCCTGAGGCCCCTGGTCCAAGCTGAACTCTCTGTTCTGGTTGATGTCTTGCATCGTCCAGAGCTGCTCTTCCCTGAAAACACTGATGCTCGCAGAAAATGTGAAAGCGGGGGTTTTATATCAAAGTAGGTTGACTCAACTGAAACTGGTAGTCCGTATCACATTAAAGCTACATTCTCTAGAACTGCGTACTCCAGGTTGTGCTTGTTTGGCACAGTTTGAGATGGTTACCTCAAAAAGGCTTGCAGACCATGAAAAATGCATTTCCTTTTATATTAGCCTTTCAATTCCTCCTTGTTTTCTCACTTGTATTCCTCTTAAACCAGACTGATCAAACATACCAAACAGCTTTTGGAGGAGAATGAAGAGCGCCTGTGCATCAAAGTACTGCAGACATTAAGAGAAATGATGTCAAAGGACCGAGGATACGGAGAGAAGGTACATCATGCAGCTGTTTTTCTTTTTTAATGTATTTATTTGACAAACAAGGACAACAAATGACTTCTGAATACAGATAGCACTGAAGAGTTTAGCCTTTCATTTACTATTACTAAAAACAATGGCAACTTTGTTTTAGGTCATAGTTATAGTGTTGACCAAAAAGGCACGAATATGGTTCCAGATTAGTTTTCTACTAAAAGTACTAAAACTAACTCAAGCACTAAATTAAATATTTAACAATATTAACAACATGCATGTTCTAAGTCTTTCACCTAACCAACCACTTGTACTAATGAACTGGCTACTGGCTACTTTACCATATTTGACTGAAAATTGGTAAAGAAACAAAAACTCTATATATTTGCGCATTATTTTAAACTTCAAGAAATAATGAAGTGACTCTTTGTTGGACAACATTGTCTGTGCCGTTGAGCTACACCTGACTTATCATGAATAGCTTCACTAACCCTGTGCCCTCTCTTGCAGCTGATTGCTTTTGATGATGAAATGGATGTGGCTGAGGTTGATCATCTTTTTTACTTTTAACTCCTGTTTACTAACCGTCTAAACGTGCTTGTGCTTCTGTAGTAGGCTTATTAGCATCACATATCCATTAGTAACATCTGTCTGCAACATAGTCCAGTCAGTCCACCCTGTTGTCTGATGAGTAAAGTCCCTCTGTGATCCAATGCAACACACTAGCAAGTCCTATTAAAGCACTTAGAGCAATAGATAGAGTGAAAACGTGCCTGAAAAGGTTCCCAGTGAATAATAAAAAGTGTCACACAAGGCCGTACTACAGTATGTTTATCAAACTTACAGTTAAGGTCAAAAGTTAAAGTGAGATACATTCAAGAATATATGTAGTTTTATATTTATAACCGCAAAACAATATATAAAGGGGATTGTACAGATATTGGATAAGACAATAAAGTAAAGATGTGAGATCATAAAAGAGTGAGACAGGAGATGTGACAGGTTGATATGTTAGTTCTTTTGGACAAGTAACTTCTGCTTAATTCCTCCTGCACAATATGATGCAATAGGCCAAGCATCCGTAGATGTAGATACTGTGACACAAAATGATCTCTAATTCAGGTTTCTCACTGACTGACTCATTTAGAAATATCTACCAAAAAACACACAACAGTTTTATAGGCCTTTACATAACGCATATGCCCTCATTTCTGGCTGTCATTTTGTTAACTGAGCCAAATTATAATAATAAGTATGTATAATAAACAAGCCCAGATGTAAACTATTAGCATTTTCACTGTTATATATGACATATGTAACTATTTATTTCA
>JAWCTZ010000103.1:0-85805 GCA_036850595.1 Rhyacichthys aspro | reverse complement strand
AAATCTTAATCCAACTGAAAAGTGTTAAAATCTGAGTAAAACCAGTTCAAATCCCACTAAAACCTGTTCCAATTCCCTATTAAAACCTGTTCAATCCCACTAAAACCTGTTCGAATCCGACTAAAACCAGTTCAGAACCATCTGGAACCAGTTCAGATCTAACCCAAACCTGTTCAGGTTCAATTCAAATCTCAATCCAGCTGAAACCTGTTCAAATCTGCTTCCCAAAGAGACATTCATTACTTTTAACTGCTTTTAACCAGAAGCTGGTGCCATGTTTTAAAAGGACATCTCCCAGAATCCTCAGCACTTCCTGATGAATTATTTTACCTCTCAAGCTGCCTTAGGTCGTTATTTTAAATGAAAATTTGTTCACAATTGATTTATAAGTCTAAATAAAGGTGAAATAAAAATATAATATAAATAAATAAAATTAATTTTGTGAACCATGACAGAGACCCGTATACAAATTAGAGACCCGTATGCTAATCAGCGACTCATATCCAAACCAGTCAGACAGACTGGAAAAATAAACCGGGTTAGCATTGCTGGAACCTGGACATGTCATACATCAAGACGACCGGCACGGCGGCGCCCATCTCCTCCTGGACAAACCAGTGGCCTTAACACAAGAGGAACCAAGAGAGCCCAAAAACTACAACACAACAGCGACAGCGGTGAGTACTGCTACAGACTTCCTGGAGTCGTGCGGTGTATTGGGGCACAGGAAGCTCTGCTACAACAAACGCCTTTATATGGCCCTTATTTGAGTCCTTAAAACCTAAAACCTTCTAAAACCTCTTAAAATAAAACCTAAACTAATACAAAAACATCAATTAAAGCCTCAATACATATCAGTAACCTACCTAGCTAGAAGTAGAACCTAAAACTTAAACTGTGACACACCGCGAGGTCTGATCAACCTCGGGGGCCATCCTTGGATGAGGGTGTCTAGTGATAATGGGCGAAACACCCGATGATTCCAGGGTCCACTACTGAAGATGTGTCTTTCAAAATTAGACTCAAAATAACAAATCAGTACAAAACAAAGTCTGTGTTGACAAATCAATATGAAATTTAATAAAATTCATAAACAGAAGAAATATATTCTCTATGGACAAATTAATACAGTACTTTCACCCTCAAAAAGTTTAAAACAGAAGACAAAAGTCCGCATGGATGAATCTAATAATATAAAATAATATATATTCATTCTAAAAAATCTAAAAAGTTAGAAACAGAGAACCAAATCTGTTCAGATTGGAGAGTTGCAGATGACGTGCGTGGGCCAGTGCAACACCGTTGGCTCTCTCTTAACTATGCACTCAAAATTGGAGTGTCATAGGAGGGTCATCGAGACAACTTCAAATACCTAACTAGCCAGCGCTTCCGAACAACGAGCTCTCCAGAACTCTGTTATAACACCATGTCAACTCCAGAACAACACCTCAATTTTTGCCCTCCTCTCCTCTCCTCCCTCACCTCCCTCCCATCCCTGGGGAGTGTGTGGAGTGGAGTGAAGGCAGGGCGACCCAGCCCGATCCGGCGGGGCAATAGTTCATCCCGCTCGGAGTCTATTGCCTGGCTCTGCCTCTTTCCGCCCACAACTCCTGACCCTAATCCTAATCCTAATCCTAACCAAAGACCTAATCCCTAAACCTAAAATCCTAAACCTAAACTTCATCCTAACCTAAACTTGTTCTATATAATATGTGTAAAACCAGCTCAAATCCAACTAAAACCTGTTCAAGTCCAACTAAAACCAGTTCAAATCCATCTGGAACCTGATTGGATCTCACCTGGACCTGCTCGGGTCCAATTCAAATCTTAATTCAACTGAAAAGTGTTCAAATCTAGTGTAAAACCGGCTCAAATCCCACTAAAACCTGTTCAAGTCCGACTAAAACCAGTTCAAATCCATCTGGAACTGATTGGATCTCACACTGGACCTGTCTGGTCCAATTCAAAACTTAATCCAACTCAAAAGTGTTCAAATCTGTGTAAAACCGGCTCAAATCCGACTAAAACCTGTTCAAGTCCGACTAAAACCAGTTCAAATCCACCTGGAACCTGATTGAATCTCACCTGGACCTGCTCGGATCCAATTCAAAACTTAATCCAACTGAAAATAGTTCAAATCTGTGTAAAATCGGCTCAAATCCCACTAAAACCAGTTCAAGTCCAACTAAAACCAGTTCAAATCCACCTGGAACCTGATTGAATCTCACCTGAACCTGCTCGGATCCAATTCAAATCTTAATCCAACTCAAAAGTGTTCAAATCTGTGTAAAACCGGCTCAAATCCCACTAAAACCTGTTCAAATCCCACTAAAACCTGTTTAGATCCGGCTGGAACTTGTTCAGATCTCACTTAGACCCGTATGGATCCAATTCAAAACTTAATCCAACTCAAAAGTATTCAAATCTGAGTAAAACCAGCTCAAATCTGACTAAAACCTGATCAAATCCGACTAAAACCAGTTAAAGTCCATCTGGAACCTGTTTGGATCTCACCTGGACCTGCTCGGGTCCCATTAAAATCTTAATCCAACTGAAAAGTGTTAAAATCTGAGTAAAACCAGTTCAAATCCCACTAAAACCTGTTCAAATCCTATTAAAACCTGTTCAAATCCCACTAAAACCTGTTCAGATCCGACTAAAACCAGTTCAGAACCTTCTGGAACCAGTTCAGATCTAACTTAAACCTGTTCAGGTCCAATTCAAATCTCAATCCAGCTGAAACCTGTTCAAATCTGCTTCCCAAAGAGACATTCATTACTTTTAACACTGGTTTTAACCAGAAGACTGGGCGCCATTTTTAAAAGGACAGCTTTCCCAGAATCCTCAGCACTTCCTGATGAATTATTTTTACCTCTCAAGCTGCCTTAGGTCGTTATTTTAAATGAAAATTTGTTCACATTTGATTTATAAGTCTAAATAAAGGTGAAATAAAGTATAATATAAAAAATAAAAAAATAATTTTGTGAACCATGACAGAGACTCGTATACAAATTAGAGACCCGTATGCTAATCAGCGACTCATATCCAAACCAGTCAGACAGACTGGAAAAATAAACCGGGTTAGCATTGCTGGAACCTGGACATGTCATACATCAAAACGACCGGCACGGCGGCGCCCATCTCCTCCTGGACAAACCAGTGGCCTTAACACAAGAGGAACCAAGAGAGCCCAAAAACTACAACACAACAGCGACAGCGGTGAGTACTGCCACAGACTTCCTGGAGTCGTGCGGTGTATTGGGGCACAGGAAGCTCTGCTACAACAAACGCCTTTATATGGCCCTTATTTGAATCCTTAAAACCTGAAATTCTAAAACCTCTTAAAATAAAACCTAAACTAATACAAAAACATCAATTAAAACCTCAATACATATCAGTAACCTACCTAGCTAGAAGTAGAACCTAAAACTTAAACTGTGACACACCGCGAGGTCTGATCAACCTCGGGGGCCATCCTTGGATGAGGGTGTCTAGTGATAATGGGCGAAACACCCGATGATTCCAGGGTCCACTACTGAAGATGTGTCTTTCAAAATTAGACTCAAAATAACAAATCAGTACAAAACAAAGTCTGTGTTGACAAATCAATATGAAATTTAATAAAATTCATAAACAGAAGAAATATATTCTCTATGGACAAATTAATACAGTACTTTCACCCTCAAAAGTTTAAAACAGAAGACAAAAGTCCGCATGGATGAATCTAATAATATAAAATAATATATATTCATTCTAAAAAATCACAAAAGTTAGAAACAGAGAACCAAATCTGTTCAGATTGGAGAGTTGCAGATGACGTGCGTGGGCCAGTGCAAAACCTTTGGCTCTCTGTTAACTATGCACTCAAACTTGGAGTGTCATGGGAGGTCATCGAGACAACTTCAAATACCTAACTAGCCAGCGCTTCCGAACAACGGGCTCTCCAGAACTCTGTTATAACACCATGTCAACTCCAGAACAACACCTCAATTTTTGCCCTCCTCTCTCTCCTCCCTCACCTCCCTCCCCCTCCCTGGGGGAGTGTGTGGAGTGGAGTGAAGGCAGAGCATTAGCCCCGATCCGCGGGGCAATAGTTCATCCCGCTCCGGAGTCTATTGCCTGGCTCTGCCTCTTTCCGCCCACAACTCCTGACCCTAATCCTACAGTCCTAATCTAACCCTAAGACCCTAATCCCAACTAAACCTACAAATCCTAAACCTAATCCTCATCCTAACCTAAACTTGTTCTATATAATATGTGTAAAACCAGCTCAAATCTGACTAAAACCTGTTCAAGTCCAACTAAAACCAGTTCAAATCCATCTGGAACCTGATTGGATCTCACCTGGACCTGCTCGGGTCCAATTCAAATCTTAATTCAACTGAAAAGTGTTCAAATCTAGGTAAAACCGGCTCAAATCCCACTAAAACCTGTTCAAGTCCGACTAAAACCAGTTCAAATCCATCTGGAACCTGATTGGATCTCACCTGGACCTATGGATCCAATTCAAAACTTAATCCAACTCAAAAGTGTTCAAATCTGTGAAAACCGAGCTCAAATCCGACTAAAACCTGTTCAAGTCCGACTAAAACCAGTTCAAATCCACCTGGAACCTGATTGAATCTCACCTGGACCTGCTCGGATCCAATTCAAAACTTAATCCAACTGAAAATAGTTCAAATCTGTGTAAATCGGCTCAAATCCCACTAAAACCAGTTCAAGTCCAACTAAAACCAGTTAAAATCCACCTGGAACCTGATTGAATCTCACCTGAACCTGCTCGGATCCAATTCAAATCTTAATTCAACTTAAAAGTGTTCAAATCTAGGTAAAACCGACTCAAATCCCACTAAAACCTGTTCAAATCCCACTAAAACCAGTTTAGATCCTGCTGGAACTTGTTCAGATCTCACTTAGACCCGTATGGATCCAATTCAAAACTTAATCCAACTCAAAAGTATTCAAATCTGAGTAAAACCAGCTCAAATCTGACTAAAACCTGATCAAATCCCACTAAAACCAGTTCAAGTCCATCTGGAACCTGTTTGGATCTTACCTGGACCTGCTTGGGTCCCATTAAAATCTTAATCCAACTGAAAAGTGTTAAAATCTGAGTAAAACCAGTTCAAATCCCACTAAAACCTGTTCAAATCCTATTAAAACCTGTTCAAATCCCACTAAAACCTGTTCAGATCCGACTAAAACCAGTTCAGAACCTTCTGGAACCAGTTCAGATCTAACTTAAACCTGTTCAGGTCCAATTCAAATCTCAATCCAGCTGAAACCTGTTCAAATCTGCTTCCCAAAGAGACATTCATTACTTTTAACACTGGTTTTAACCAGAAGACTGGACGCCATTTTTAAAAGGACAGCTTTCCCAGAATCCTCGTGACTTCCTGCTGAATCATTTTTACCTCTCAAGCTGCCTTAGGTCGTTATTTTAAATGAAAATTTGTTCACAATTGATTTATAAGTCTAAATAAAGGTGAAATAAAGTATAATATAAAAAAAAAAAAATTAATTTTGTGAACCATGACAGAGACCCGTATACAAATTAGAGACCCGTATGCTAATCAGCGACTCATATCCAAACCAGTCAGACAGACTGGAAAAATAAACCCGGTTAGCATTGCTGGAACCTGGACATGTCATACATCAAAACGACCGGCACGGCGACGCCCATCTCCTCCTGGACAAACCAGTGGCCCTAACCACAAGAGGAACCAATGAGAGCCCAAAAACTACAACACAACAGCGACAGCGGTGAGTACTGCCACAGACTTCCTGGAGTCGTGCGGTGTATTGGGGCACAGGAAGCTCTGCTACAACAAACGCCTTTATATGGCCCTTATTTGAATCCTTAAAACCTGAAATTCTAAAACCTCTTAAAATAAAACCTAAACTAATACAAAAACATCAATTAAAACCTCAATACATATCAGTAACCTACCTAGCTAGAAGTAGAACCTAAAACTTAAACTGTGACACACCGCGAGGTCTGATCAACCTCGGGGGCCATCCTTGGATGAGGGTGTCTAGTGATAATGGGCGAAACACCCGATGATTCCAGGGTCCACTACTGAAGATGTGTCTTTCAAAATTAGACTCAAAATAACAAATCAGTACAAAACAAAGTCTGTGTTGACAAATCAATATGAAATTTAATAAAATTCATAAACAGAAGAAATATATTCTCTATGGACAAATTAATACAGTACTTTCACCCTCAAAAGTTTAAAACAGAAGACAAAAGTCCGCATGGATGAATCTAATAATATAAAATAATATATATTCATTCTAAAAAATCTAAAAAGTTAGAAACAGAGAACCAAATCTGTTCAGATTGGAGAGTTGCAGATGACGTGCGTGGGCCAGTGCAACACCGTTGACTCTCTCTTAACTATGCACTCAAAATTGGAGTGTCATAGGAGGGTCATCGAGACAACTTCAAATACCTAACTAGCCAGCGCTTCCGAACAACGAGCTCTCCAGAACTCTGTTATAACACCATGTCAACTCCAGAACAACACCTCAATTTTGCCCTCCTCTCCTCTCCTCCCTCACCTCCCTCCCATCCCTGGGGAGTGTGTGGAGTGGAGTGAGGCAGGGCGGCAGCCCGATCCGGCGGGGCAATAGTTCATCCCGCTCCGAGTCTATTGCCTGGCTCTGCCTCTTTCCGCCCACAACTCCTGACCCTAATCCTAATCCTAATCCTAACCCTAAGACCTAATCCCAAACCTAAAAAATCCTAAACCCTAATCCTCATCCCTAACCTAAACTTGTTCTATATAATATGTGTAAAACCAGCTCAAATCCGACTAAAACCTGTTCAAGTCCAACTAAAACCAGTTCAAATCCATCTGGAACCTGATTGGATCTCACCTGGACCTGCTCGGGTCCAATTCAAATTTTAATTCAACTGAAAAGTGTTCAAATCTGTGTAAAACCGGCTCAAATCCCACTAAAACCTGTTCAAATCCGACTAAAACCAGTTTAGATCCATCTGGAACTGGTTCAGCTCTCACTTAGACCTGTATGGATCCAATTCAAAACTTAATCCAACTCAAAAGTGTTCAAATCTGTGTAAAACCGGCTCAAATCCGACTAAAACCTGTTCAAGTCCGACTAAAACCAGTTCAAATCCACCTGGAACCTGATTGAATCTCACCTGGACCTGCTCGGATCCAATTCAAAACTTAATCCAACTGAAATTAGTTCAAATCTGTGTAAAATCGGCTCAAATCCCACTAAAACCAGTTCAAGTCCAACTAAAACCAGTTCAAATCCACCTGGAACCTGATTGAATCTCACCTGAACCTGCTCGGATCCAATTCAAATCTTAATCCAACTCAAAAGTGTTCAAATCTGGTAAAACCGGCTCAAATCCCACTAAAACCTGTTCAAATCCCACTAAAACCAGTTTAGATCCGCTGGAACTTGTTCAGATCTCACTTAGACCCGTATGGATCCAATTCAAAACTTAATCCAACTCAAAAGTATTCAAATCTGAGTAAAACCAGCTCAAATCTGACTAAAACCTGATCAAATCCCACTAAAACCAGTTCAAGTCCATCTGGAACCTGTTTGGATCTTACCTGGACCTGCTTGGGTCCCATTAAAATCTTAATCCAACTGAAAAGTGTTAAAATCTGAGTAAAACCAGTTCAAATCCCACTAAAACCTGTTCAAATCCTATTAAAACCTGTTCAAATCCCACTAAAACCTGTTCAGATCCGACTAAAACCAGTTCAGAACCTTCTGGAACCAGTTCAGATCTAACTTAAACCTGTTCAGGTCCAATTCAAATCTCAATCCAGCTGAAACCTGTTCAAATCTGCTTCCCAAAGAGACATTCATTACTTTTAACACTGGTTTTAACCAGAAGACTGGCGCCATTTTTAAAAGGACAGCTTTCCCAGAATCCTCGTGACTTCCTGCTGAATCATTTTTACCTCTCAAGCTGCCTTACATCGTTATTTTAAATGAAAATTGTTCACAATTGATTTATAAGTCTAAATAAAGGTGAAATAAAGTATAATATAAAAAATAAAAAAATTAATTTTGTGAACCATGACAGAGACCCGTATACAAATTAGAGACCCGTATGCTAATCAGCGACTCATATCCAAACCAGTCAGACAGACTGGAAAAATAAACCGGGTTAGCATTGCTGGAACCTGGACATGTCATACATCAAAACGACCGGCACGGCGACGCCCATCTCCTCCTGGACAAACCAGTGGCCCTAACCACAAGAGGAACCAATGAGAGCCCAAAAACTACAACACAACAGCGACAGCGGTGAGTACTGCCACAGACTTCCTGGAGTCGTGCGGTGTATTGGGGCACAGGAAGCTCTGCTACAACAAACGCCTTTATATGGCCCTTATTTGAATTCTTAAAACCTGAAATTCTAAAACCTCTTAAAATAAAACCTAAACCAATACAAAAACATCAATTAAAACCTCAATACATATCAGTAACCTACCTAGCTAGAAGTAGAACCTAAAACTTAAACTGTGACACACCGCGAGGTCTGATCAACCTCGGGGGGCCATCCTTGGATGAGGGTGTCTAGTGATAATGGCCGAAACACCCGATGATTCCAGGGTCCACTACTGAAGATGTGTCTTTCAAAATTAGACTCAAAATAACAAATCAGTACAAAACAAAGTCTGTGTTGACAAATCAATATGAAATTTAATAAAATTCATAAACAGAAGAAATATATTCTCTATGGACAAATTAATACAGTACTTTCACCCTCAAAAAGTTTAAAACAGAAGACAAAAGTCCATGGATGAATCTAATAATATAAAATAATATATATTCATTCTAAAAAATCTAAAAAGTTAGAAACAGAGAACCAAATCTGTTCAGATTGGAGAGTTGCAGATGACGTGCGTGGGCCAGTGCAACACCGTTGACTCTCTCTTAACTATGCACTCAAAATTGGAGTGTCATAGGAGGGTCATCGAGACAACTTCAAATACCTAACTAGCCAGCGCTTCCGAACAACGAGCTCTCCAGAACTCTGTTATAACACCATGTCAACTCCAGAACAACACCTCAATTTTTGCCCTCCTCTCCTCTCCTCCCTCACCTCCCTCCCATCCCTGGGAGTGTGTGGGGAGTGGAGTGAAGGCAGGGCGACAGCCCGATCCGGCGGGGCAATAGTTCATCCCGCTCCGGAGTCTATTGCCTGGCTCTGCCTCTTTCCGCCCACAACTCCTGACCCTAATCCTAATCCTAATCCTAACCCTAAGACCCTAATCCTAAACCTAAATCCTAAACCCTAATCCTCATCCTAACCCTAAACTTGTTCTATATAATATGTGTAAAACCAGCTCAAATCTGACTAAAACCTGTTCAAGTCCGACTAAAACCAGTTCAAATCCATCTGGAACCTGATTGGATCTCACCTGGACCTGCTCGGGTCCAATTCAAATTTTAATTCAACTGAAAAGTGTTCAAATCTGTGTAAAAACGGCTCAAATCCCACTAAAACCTGTTCAAATCCGACTAAAACCAGTTTAGATCCCTCTGGAACTGGTTCAGCTCTCACCTAGACCCGTATGGATCCAATTCAAAACTTAATCCAACTCAAAAGTGTTCAAATCTGTGTAAAACCGGCTCAAATCCGACTAAAACCTGTTCAAGTCCGACTAAAACCAGTTCAAATCCACCTGGAACCTGATTGAATCTCACCTGGACCTGCTCGGATCCAATTCAAAACTTAATCCAACTGAAATTAGTTCAAATCTGTGTAAAATCGGCTCAAATCCCACTAAAACCAGTTCAAGTCCAACTAAAACCAGTTCAAATCCACCTGGAACCTGATTGAATCTCACCTGAACCTGCTCGGATCCAATTCAAATCTTAATCCAACTCAAAAGTGTTCAAATCTGTGTAAAACCGGCTCAAATCCCACTAAAACCTGTTCAAATCCCACTAAAACCAGTTTAGATCCGGCTGGAACTTGTTCAGATCTCACTTAGACCCGTATGGATCCAATTCAAAACTTAATCCAACTCAAAAGTATTCAAATCTGAGTAAAACCAGCTCAAATCTGACTAAAACCTGATCAAATCCCACTAAAACCAGTTCAAGTCCATCTGGAACCTGTTTGGATCTTACCTGGACCTGCTTGGGTCCCATTAAAATCTTAATCCAACTGAAAAGTGTTAAAATCTGAGTAAAACCAGTTCAAATCCCACTAAAACCTGTTCAAATCCTATTAAAACCTGTTCAAATCCCACTAAAACCTGTTCAGATCCGACTAAAACCAGTTCAGAACCTTCTGGAACCAGTTCAGATCTAACTTAAACCTGTTCAGGTCCAATTCAAATCTCAATCCAGCTGAAACCTGTTCAAATCTGCTTCCCAAAGAGACATTCATTACTTTTAACACTGGTTTTAACCAGAAGACTGAGCGCCATTTTTAAAAGGACAGCTTTCCCAGAATCCTCGTGACTTCCTGCTGAATCATTTTTACCTCTCAAGCTGCCTTACGTCGTTATTTTAAATGAAAATTGTTCACAATTGATTTATAAGTCTAAATAAAGGTGAAATAAAGTATAATATAAAAAATAAAAAAATTAATTTTGTGAACCATGACAGAGACTCGTATACAAATTAGAGACCCGTATGCTAATCAGCGACTCATATCCAAACCAGTCAGACAGACTGGAAAAATAAACCGGGTTAGCATTGCTGGAACCTGGACATGTCATACATCAAAACGACCGGCACGGCGACGCCCATCTCCTCCTGGACAAACCAGTGGCCCTAACCACAAGAGGAACCAATGAGAGCCCAAAAACTACAACACAACAGCGACAGCGGTGAGTACTGCCACAGACTTCCTGGAGTCGTGCGGTGTATTGGGGCACAGGAAGCTCTGCTACAACAAACGCCTTTATATGGCCCTTATTTGAATCCTTAAAACCTGAAATTCTAAAACCTCTTAAAATAAAACCTAAACTAATACAAAAACATCAATTAAAACCTCAATACATATCAGTAACCTACCTAGCTAGAAGTAGAACCTAAAACTTAAACTGTGACACACCGCGAGGTCTGATCAACCTCGGGGCCATCCTTGGATGAGGGTGTCTAGTGATAATGGCGAAACACCCGATGATTCCAGGGTCCACTACTGAAGATGTGTCTTTCAAAATTAGACTCAAAATAACAAATCAGTACAAAACAAAGTCTGTGTTGACAAATCAATATGAAATTTAATAAAATTCATAAACAGAAGAAATATATTCTCTATGGACAAATTAATACAGTACTTTCACCCTCAAAAAGTTTAAAACAGAAGACAAAAGTCCACATGGATGAATCTAATAATATAAAATAATATATATTCATTCTAAAAAATCTAAAAAGTTAGAAACAGAGAACCAAATCTGTTCAGATTGGAGAGTTGCAGATGACGTGCGTGGGCCAGTGCAACACCGTTGACTCTCTCTTAACTATGCACTCAAAATTGGAGTGTCATAGGAGGGTCATCGAGACAACTTCAAATACCTAACTAGCCAGCGCTTCCGAACAACGAGCTCTCCAGAACTCTGTTATAACACCATGTCAACTCCAGAACAACACCTCAATTTTTGCCCTCCTCTCCTCTCCTCCCTCACCTCCCTCCCATCCCTGGGGGGAGTGTGTGGGTGGAGTGAGAGGCAGGGCGACAGCCCGATCCGGCGGGGCAATAGTTCATCCCGCTCCGGAGTCTATTGCCTGGCTCTGCCTCTTTCCGCCCACAACTCCTGACCCTAATCCTAATCCTAATCCTAACCCTAAGACCCTAATCCTAAACCTAAAATCCTAAACCCTAATCCTCATCCTAACCCTAAACTTGTTCTATATAATATGTGTAAAACCAGCTCAAATCTGACTAAAACCTGTTCAAGTCCGACTAAAACCAGTTCAAATCCATCTGGAACCTGATTGGATCTCACCTGGACCTGCTCGGGTCCAATTCAAATTTTAATTCAACTGAAAAGTGTTCAAATCTGTGTAAAAACGGCTCAAATCCCACTAAAACCTGTTCAAATCCGACTAAAACCAGTTTAGATCCCGCTGGAACTGGTTCAGCTCTCACTTAGACCCGTATGGATCCAATTCAAAACTTAATCCAACTCAAAAGTGTTCAAATCTGTGTAAAACCGGCTCAAATCCGACTAAAACCTGTTCAAGTCCGACTAAAACCAGTTCAAATCCACCTGGAACCTGATTGAATCTCACCTGGACCTGCTCGGATCCAATTCAAAACTTAATCCAACTGAAATTAGTTCAAATCTGTGTAAAATCGACTCAAATCCCACTAAAACCAGTTCAAGTCCAACTAAAACCAGTTCAAATCCACCTGGAACCTGATTGAATCTCACCTGAACCTGCTCGGATCCAATTCAAATCTTAATCCAACTCAAAAGTGTTCAAATCTGTAAAAACCGGCTCAAATCCCACTAAAACCTGTTCAAATCCCACTAAAACCAGTTTAGATCCGGCTGGAACTTGTTCAGATCTCACTTAGACCCGTATGGATCCAATTTAAAACTTAATCCAACTCAAAAGTATTCAAATCTGAGTAAAACCAGCTCAAATCTGACTAAAACCTGATCAAATCCCACTAAAACCAGTTCAAGTCCATCTGGAACCTGTTTGGATCTTACCTGGACCTGCTTGGGTCCCATTAAAATCTTAATCCAACTGAAAAGTGTTAAAATCTGAGTAAAACCAGTTCAAATCCCACTAAAACCTGTTCAAATCCTATTAAAACCTGTTCAAATCCCACTAAAACCTGTTCAGATCCGACTAAAACCAGTTCAGAACCTTCTGGAACCAGTTCAGATCTAACTTAAACCTGTTCAGGTCCAATTCAAATCTCAATCCAGCTGAAACCTGTTCAAATCTGCTTCCCAAAGAGACATTCATTACTTTTAACACTGGTTTTAACCAGAAGACTGAGCGCCATTTTTAAAAGGACAGCTTTCCCAGAATCCTCGTGACTTCCTGCTGAATCATTTTTACCTCTCAAGCTGCCTTAGGTCGTTATTTTAAAGGAAAATTGTTCACAATTGATTTATAAGTCTAAATAAAGGTGAAATAAAGTATAATATAAAAAATAAATAAAATTAATTTTGTGAACCATGACAGAGACCCGTATACAAATTAGAGACCCGTATGCTAATCAGCGACTCATATCCAAACCAGTCAGACAGACTGGAAAAATAAACCGGGTTAGCATGGCTGGAACCTGGACATGTCATACATCAAAACGACCGGCACGGCGACGCCCATCTCCTCCTGGACAAACCAGTGGCCCTAACCACAAGAGGAACCAATGAGAGCCCAAAAACTACAACACAACAGCGACAGCGGTGAGTACTGCCACAGACTTCCTGGAGTCGTGCGGTGTATTGGGGCACAGGAAGCTCTGCTACAACAAACGCCTTTATGTGGCCCTTATTTGAATTCTTAAAACCTGAAATTCTAAAAACTCTTAAAATAAAACCTAAACCAATACAAAAACATCAATTAAAACCTCAATACATATCAGTAACCTACCTAGCTAGAAGTAGAACCTTAAACTTAAACTGTGACACACCGCGAGGTCTGATCAACCTCGGGGGGCCATCCTTGGATGAGGGTGTCTAGTGATAATGGCCGAAACACCCGATGATTCCAGGGTCCACTACTGAAGATGTGTCTTTCAAAATTAGACTCAAAATAACAAATCAGTACAAAACAAAGTCTGTGTTGACAAATCAATATGAAATTTAATAAAATTCATAAACAGAAGAAATATATTCTCTATGGACAAATTAATACAGTACTTTCACCCTCAAAAAGTTTAAAACAGAAGACAAAAGTCCGCATGGATGAATCTAATAATATAAAATAATATATATTCATTCTAAAAAATCTAAAAAGTTAGAAACAGAGAACCAAATCTGTTCAGATTGGAGAGTTGCAGATGACGTGCGTGGGCCAGTGCAACACCGTTGACTCTCTCTTAACTATGCACTCAAAATTGGAGTGTCATAGGAGGGTCATCGAGACAACTTCAAATACCTAACTAGCCAGCGCTTCCGAACAACGAGCTCTCCAGAACTCTGTTATAACACCATGTCAACTCCAGAACAACACCTCAATTTTTGCCCTCCTCTCCTCTCCTCCCTCACCTCCCTCCCATCCCTGGGGGGAGTGTGTGGGTGGAGTGAGAGGCAGGGCGACAGCCCGATCCGGCGGGGCAATAGTTCATCCCGCTCCGGAGTCTATTGCCTGGCTCTGCCTCTTTCCGCCCACAACTCCTGACCCTAATCCTAATCCTAATCCTAACCCTAAGACCCTAATCCTAAACCTAAAATCCTAAACCCTAATCCTCATCCTAACCCTAAACTTGTTCTATATAATATGTGTAAAACCAGCTCAAATCTGACTAAAACCTGTTCAAGTCCAACTAAAACCAGTTCAAATCCATCTGGAACCTGATTGGATCTCACCTGGACCTGCTCGGGTCCAATTCAAATTTTAATTCAACTGAAAAGTGTTCAAATCTGTGTAAAAACGGCTCAAATCCCACTAAAACCTGTTCAAGTCCGACTAAAACCAGTTCAAATCCACCTGGAACCTGATTGAATCTCACCTGGACCTGCTCCGATCCAATTCAAAACTTAATCCAACTGAAAATAGTTCAAATCTGTGTAAAATCGGCTCAAATCCCACTAAAACCAGTTCAAGTCCAACTAAAACCAGTTCAAATCCACCTGGAACCTGATTGAATCTCACCTGAACCTGCTCGGATCCAATTCAAAACTTAATCCTACTGAAAATAGTTCAAATCTGTGTAAAATCGGCTCAAATCCCACTAAAACCAGTTCAAGTCCAACTAAAACCAGTTCAAATCCACCTGGAACCTGATTGAATCTCACCTGAACCTGCTCGGATCCAATTCAAATCTTAATCCAACTCAAAAGTGTTCAAATCTGTGTAAAACCGACTCAAATCCCACTAAAACCTGTTCAAATCCGACTAAAACCAGTTTAGATCCGCTGGAACTTGTTCAGATCTCACTTAGACCCGTATGGATCCAATTCAAAACTTAATCCAACTCAAAAGTATTCAAATCTGAGTAAAACCAGCTCAAATCTGACTAAAACCTGATCAAATCCCACTAAAACCAGTTCAAGTCCATCTGGAACCTGTTTGGATCTTACCTGGACCTGCTTGGGTCCCATTAAAATCTTAATCCAACTGAAAAGTGTTAAAATCTGAGTAAAACCAGTTCAAATCCCACTAAAACCTGTTCAAATCCTATTAAAACCTGTTCAAATCCCACTAAAACCTGTTCAGATCCGACTAAAACCAGTTCAGAACCTTCTGGAACCAGTTCAGATCTAACTTAAACCTGTTCAGGTCCAATTCAAATCTCAATCCAGCTGAAACCTGTTCAAATCTGCTTCCCAAAGAGACATTCATTACTTTTAACACTGGTTTTAACCAGAAGACTGGGCGCCATTTTTAAAAGGACAGCTTTCCCAGAATCCTCGGGACTTCCTGCTGAATCATTTTTACCTCTCAAGCTGCCTTAGGTCGTTATTTTAAATGAAAATTTGTTCACAATTGATTTATAAGTCTAAATAAAGGTGAAATAAAGTATAATATAAAAAATAAAAAAATTAATTTTGTGAACCATGACAGAGACCCGTATACAAATTAGAGACCCGTATGCTAATCAGCGACTCATATCCAAACCAGTCAGACAGACTGGAAAAATAAACCGGGTTAGCATTGCTGGAACCTGGACATGTCATACATCAAAACGACCGGCACGGCGACGCCCATCTCCTCCTGGACAAACCAGTGGCCCTAACCACAAGAGGAACCAATGAGAGCCCAAAAACTACAACACAACAGCGACAGCGGTGAGTACTGCCACAGACTTCCTGGAGTCGTGCGGTGTATTGGGGCACAGGAAGCTCTGCTACAACAAACGCCTTTATATGGCCCTTATTTGAATTCTTAAAACCTGAAATTCTAAAACCTCTTAAAATAAAACCTAAACTAATACAAAAACATCAATTAAAACCTCAATACATATCAGTAACCTACCTAGCTAGAAGTAGAACCTAAAACTTAAACTGTGACACACCGCGAGGTCTGATCAACCTCGGGGGGCCATCCTTGGATGAGGGTGTCTAGTGATAATGGCCGAAACACCCGATGATTCCAGGGTCCACTACTGAAGATGTGTCTTTCAAAATTAGACTCAAAATAACAAATCAGTACAAAACAAAGTCTGTGTTGACAAATCAATATGAAATTTAATAAAATTCATAAACAGAAGAAATATATTCTCTATGGACAAATTAATACAGTACTTTCACCCTCAAAAGTTTAAAACAGAAGACAAAAGTCCATGGATGAATCTAATAATATAATATAATATATATTCATTCTAAAAAATCTAAAAGTTAGAAACAGAGAACCAAATCTGTTCAGATTGGAGAGTTGCAGATGACGTGCGTGGGCCAGTGCAAAACCTTTGGCTCTCTGTTAACTATGCACTCAAACTTGGAGTGTCATGGGGAGGGTCATCGAGACAACTTCAAATACCTAACTACCCAACCCTAACCCCAACCCTAACCTAACCCCTAACCCCAACCCTAACCCCTAACCCTAACCCTAACCTAACCCCTAACCCCTAACCCTAACCCTAACCCTAACCTTCTTAACCACCCTAACCCCTAACCCTAACCCCTAACCCTCCCTAACCCTAACCTAACCCCGAGCTCTCCACAACTCCTGACCCTAATCCTGATCCTAATCCTAACCCTAAGACCCTAATCCCAAGCCTAATCCTAAACCTAAATCCTAAACCCTAATCCTCATCCTAACCCTAAACTTGTTCTATATAATATGTGTAAAACCAGCTCAAATCCAACTAAAACCTGTTCAAATCCAACTAAAACCAGTTCAAATCCATCTGGAACCTGATTGGATCTCACCTGGAACTGCTCGGGTCCAATTCAAATCTTAATTCAACTGAAAAGTGTTCAAATCTAGGTAAAACCGGCTCAAATCCCACTAAAACCTGTTCAAGTCCGACTAAAACCAGTTCAAATCCATCTAGAACCTGATTGGATCTCACCTGGACCTGCTCGGGTCCAATTCAAATCTTAATCCAACTGAAAAGTGTTAAAATCTGGGTAAAACCGGCTCAAATCCCACTAAAACCTGTTCAAATCCGACTAAAACCAGTTTAAATCCATCTGGAACTGATTCAGCTCTCACCTGGACCGGCTGGATCCAATTCAAAACTTAATCCAACTCAAAAGTGTTCAAATCTGTGTAAAACCGGCTCAAATCCGACTAAAACCTGTTCAAGTCCGACTAAAACCAGTTCAAATCCACCTGGAACCTGATTGAATCTCACCTGGACCTGCTCGGATCCAATTCAAAACTTAATCCAACTGAAATTAGTTCAAATCTGTGTAAAATCGACTCAAATCCCACTAAAACCAGTTCAAGTCCAACTAAAACCAGTTCAAATCCACCTGGAACCTGATTGAATCTCACCTGAACCTGCTCGGATCCAATTCAAATCTTAATCCAACTCAAAAGTGTTCAAATCTGTGTAAAACCGGCTCAAATCCCACTAAAACCTGTTCAAATCCCACTAAAACCAGTTTAGATCCGGCTGGAACTTGTTCAGATCTCACTTAGACCCGTATGGATCCAATTTAAAACTTAATCCAACTCAAAAGTATTCAAATCTGAGTAAAACCAGCTCAAATCTGACTAAAACCTGATCAAATCCCACTAAAACCAGTTCAAGTCCATCTGGAACCTGTTTGGATCTCACCTGGACCTGCTTGGGTCCCATTAAAATCTTAATCCAACTGAAAAGTGTTAAAATCTGAGTAAAACCAGTTCAAATCCCACTAAAACCTGTTCAAATCCTATTAAAACCTGTTCAAATCCCACTAAAACCTGTTCAGATCCGACTAAAACCAGTTCAGAACCTTCTGGAACCAGTTCAGATCTAACTTAAACCTGTTCAGGTCCAATTCAAATCTCATTCCAGCTGAAACCTGTTCAAATCTGCTTCCCAAAGAGACATTCATTACTTTTAACACTGGTTTTAACCAGAAGACTGAGCGCCATTTTTAAAAGGACAGCTTTCCCAGAATCCTCGTGACTTCCTGCTGAATCATTTTTACCTCTCAAGCTGCCTTAGATCGTTATTTTAAATGAAAAATTGTTCACAATTGATTTATAAGTCTAAATAAAGGTGAAATAAAGTATAATATAAAAAATAAAAAAATAATTTTGTGAACCATGACAGAGACTCGTATACAAATTAGAGACCCGTATGCTAATCAGCGACTTATATGCAAACCAGTCAGACAGACTGGAAAAATAAACCGGGTTAGCATTGCTGGAACCGGGACATGTCATACATCAAAACGACCGGCACGGCGACGCCCATCTCCTCCTGGACAAACCAGTGGCCCTAACCACAAGAGGAACCAATGAGAGCCCAAAAACTACAACACAACAGCGACAGCGGTGAGTACTGCCACAGACTTCCTGGAGTCGTGCGGTGTATTGGGGCACAGGAAGCTCTGCTACAACAAACGCCTTTATATGGCCCTTATTTGAATTCTTAAAACCTGAAATTCTAAAACCTCTTAAAATAAAACCTAAACTAATACAAAAACATCAATTAAAACCTCAATACATATCAGTAACCTACCTAGCTAGAAGTAGAACCTAAAACTTAAACTGTGACACACCGCGAGGTCTGATCAACCTCGGGGGCCATCCTTGGATGAGGGTGTCTAGTGATAATGGGCGAAACACCCGATGATTCCAGGGTCCACTACTGAAGATGTGTCTTTCAAAATTAGACTCAAAATAACAAATCAGTACAAAACAAAGTCTGTGTTGACAAATCAATATAAAATTCATAAACAGAAGAAATATATACTCTCTATGGACAAATTAATACGGTACTTTCACCCTCAAAAGTTTAAAACAGAAAACAAAAGTCCACATGGATAAATCTAATAATATAATTTAATATATATTCATTCTAAAAAATCACAAAAGTTAGAAACAGAGAACCAAATCTGTTCAGACTTGGAGAGTTGCAGATGACGTGCGTGGGCCAGTGCAAAACCTTTGGCTCTCTGTTAACTATGCACTCAAACTTGGAGTGTCATGGGGAGGGTCATCGAGACAATTTCAAATACCTAACTAGCCAGCGCTTCCGAATAACGAGCTCTCCAGAACTCTGTTACAACATCATGACTACTCCAGGACAACACCTCACTTTTGCCCTCCTCTCCTCTCCTCCCTCACCTCCCTCCCATCCCTGGGGGAGTGTGTGGGGGGGAGTGAAGGCAGGGCGACAGCCCGGTCCGGCGGGGCAATGGCTCGTCCTGTTCGGACTCCATTGCCTGGCTCTGCTTCTTTCCGCCCACAACTCCTGACCCTAATCCTAATCCTAAACCTGTTTGGGTCCAGCTAAACCCGCTTCAAATCCAATTTAAACCTCACTTTCAGCCCTCCTCTCCTCTCCCCTCACCTCCCTCCCATCCCTGGGGGAGTGTGTGGGGGGGAGTGAGGCAGGCAGGGCGCTAGCCCGATCCGGCGGGGTAATGGCTCGTCCTGTTCTGGACTCCATTTCCTGGCTCTGCCTCTTTCCGCCCACAACTCCTAACCCTATTCCTAATCCTAATCCTAACCCTAAGACCCTAAGCCTAATCCTAAACCTAAAATCCTAAACCCTAAACTTGTTCTATATAATAGGTGTAAAACCAACTCAAATCCGACTAAAACCTGTTCAAGTCCAACTAAAACCAGTTCAAATCCATCTGGAACCTGATTGGATCTCACCTGGACCTGCTCGGGTCCAATTCAAATCTTAATTCAACTGAAAAGTGTTCAAATCTAGGTAAAACCGGCTCAAATCCCACTAAAACCTGTTCAAGTCCGACTAAAACCAGTTCAAATCCATCTAGAACCTGATTGGATCTCACCTGGACCTGCTCGGGTCCAATTCAAATTTTAATCCAACTGAAAAGTGTTCAAATCTGTGTAAAATCGACTCAAATCCCACTAAAACCTGTTCAAGTCCGACTAAAACCAGTTCAAATCCACCTGGAACCTGATTGAATCTCACCTGGACCTGCTCGGATCCAATTCAAAACTTAATCCAACTGAAAATAGTTCAAATCTGTGTAAAATCGGCTCAAATCCCACTAAAACCAGTTCAAGTCCAACTAAAACCAGTTCAAATCCACCTGGAACCTGATTGAATCTCACCTGAACCTGCTCGGATCCAATTCAAATCTTAATCCAACTTAAAAGTGTTCAAATCTAGGTAAAACCGACTCAAATCCCACTAAAACCTGTTCAAATCCCACTAAAACCAGTTTAGATCCGGCTGGAACTTGTTCAGATCTCACTTAGACCCGTATGGATCCAATTCAAAACTTAATCCAACTCAAAAGTATTCAAATCTGAGTAAAACCAGCTCAAATCTGACTAAAACCTGATCAAATCCCACTAAAACCAGTTCAAGTCCATCTGGAACCTGTTTGGATCTCACCTGGACCTGCTTGGGTCCCATTAAAATCTTAATCCAACTGAAAAGTGTTAAAATCTGAGTAAAACCAGTTCAAATCCCACTAAAACCTGTTCAAATCCTATTAAAACCTGTTCAAATCCCACTAAAACCTGTTCAGATCCGACTAAAACCAGTTCAGAACCTTCTGGAACCAGTTCAGATCTAACTTAAACCTGTTCAGGTCCAATTCAAATCTCAATCCAGCTGAAACCTGTTCAAATCTGCTTCCCAAAGAGACATTCATTACTTTTAACACTGGTTTTAACCAGAAGACTGGCGCCATTTTTAAAAGGACAGCTTTCCCAGAATCCTCGTGACTTCCTGCTGAATCATTTTTACCTCTCAAGCTGCCTTAGGTCGTTATTTTAAATGAAAATTTGTTCACAATTGATTTATAAGTCTAAATAAAGGTGAAATAAAGTATAATATAAAAAATAAAAAAATTAATTTTGTGAACCATGACAGAGACCCGTATACAAATTAGAGACCCGTATGCTAATCAGCGACTCATATCAAAACCAGTCAGACAGACTGGAAAAATAAACCGGGTTAGCATTGCTGGAACCTGGACATGTCATACATCAAAACGACCGGCACGGCGACGCCCATCTCCTCCTGGACAAACCAGTGGCCCTAACCACAAGAGGAACCAATGAGAGCCCAAAAACTACAACACAACAGCGACAGCGGTGAGTACTGCCACAGACTTCCTGGAGTCGTGCGGTGTATTGGGGGCACAGGAAGCTCTGCTACAACAAACGCCTTTATATGGCCCTTATTTGAATTCTTAAAACCTGAAATTCTAAAACCTCTTAAAATAAAACCTAAACTAATACAAAAACATCAATTAAAACCTCAATACATATCAGTAACCTACCTAGCTAGAAGTAGAACCTAAAACTTAAACTGTGACACACCGCGAGGTCTGATCAACCTCGGGGGGCCATCCTTGGATGAGGGTGTCTAGTGATAATGGCCGAAACACCCGATGATTCCAGGGTCCACTACTGAAGATGTGTCTTTCAAAATTAGACTCAAAATAACAAATCAGTACAAAACAAAGTCTGTGTTGACAAATCAATATAAAAATTCATAAACAGAAGAAATATATACTCTCTATGGACAAATTAATACGGTACTTTCACCCTCAAAAAGTTTAAAACAGAAAACAAAAGTCCACATGGATAAATCTAATAATATAATTTAATATATATTCATTCTAAAAAAATCACAAAAAGTTAGAAACAGAGAACCAAATCTGTTCAGACTTGGAGAGTTGCAGATGACGTGCGTGGGCCAGTGCAAAACCTTTGGCTCTCTGTTAACTATGCACTCAAACTTGGAGTGTCATGGGGAGGGTCATCGAGACAATTTCAAATACCTAATCCCTAAACCTAACCCTAAAACCTGTTTGGATCCAGCTAAAACCACTTCAAATCCAACCGCACTTTCCGCCCCCCTCTCTCTCCTCCCTCACCTCCCTCCCTTCCCTTGGGGGGGGTGTGTGGGTGGAGGGAGAGGCGGGGCGACAGCCCGGTCCGGCGGGGCAATGGCTCGTCCTGTTCCGGACTCCATTGCCTGGCTCTGCCTCTTTCCGCCCACAGCTCCCTACCCTAATCCCTAATCCTAACCCTAAAACTCCATTGTAACTAAGTATGATATCATACACACTTTTCTCTCTCTCCTAAAAACCAACTCCCATCTCCTTTCAGATATGACAGCCCCACGGGAATTGTCAGACTTCCAGGCCCTGACTAGGGCAATCTCACGCTACTTCAAGGCCACCCACCATATGACCCTCACGGCTCCAGATGCACCCAAACCGAGAAGACTTGAGAAACTGGAAAATCTGTTGATACGTGGAATTAAACCACTAAATCCATCATCCATAACAGATCTAGTCAAAACCAACAATGCCAAGACCTGGACCTGGACCACAATGGAAAGCCTGCATGAGCATTATCAGTCCCTGAAGGATGAAACCCAGGCAACAATTATACAACTATCTAAGACAACCGACATTAAACAGGCAATTACAGTAGCCACGAGATGGTGCAAGAAAGATCTACAACGTATCAAGTTAGGAACCCTCACAGTAGCGACGGACGAAATTTTACGGCTTACGGGCACTGACACTACCCTAGCTGCTCCCCCAAACAAACGGCAATCATTGGAACAACCACACACCCCCAAAAAACGAATAAGACTACGAGATGGCCCCAGTACCGACCCTGATGAGAACCTAAACTCCTCTCAAAACCTGGCGAATGAACCAGAACCAGAAACTGAACCAGAGCCCCCTGGTCACGACGAGGTACCTGTAATGAACCCAAACTCCCCCGAACTTTTCCCACCAAGCCCTGAACAAACGGCACTATACGAACGCCATTGCCATGCAGGCCTAAAACTCATAAACTGGACCCTTCAACCACAGCGCCCAATCATAATAATGGGAGACTCCAACATTGACAGACTACCGCATATTGAAGACAATAGGGTACAAGTAGATTGCTACCCGGGTGCCCGCCTAAAACATGCAAGAGACATCCTGTCAGGCACACCTTCGACAACCGATGTCGCCCAAATCATCCTTTCTTTTGGATTAAACAATAGAGAACAAAAGAACCCAACTTACCTCAAAAGGGAATTAAGGGAACTGCTGTCGGCGGCCGCACGCACCTTTCCTGAAGCAGAGATCTTCGTCCCTATCATTAACGCCTCCAACAACCTCCCAGACCGAGTTCTTGAAAACCTAAGAGTACTAAACCTCATGATCAGGGACACCACGATATACATACCCAAATTACCATCCGAGCTCTTCACAACGGGACCTGACAATATACATTGGACCCCACAAACAGCCACAGAAATGTGGAACCACTGGCGACGTTTTTTATTCTAAGCAGGACCAAAGTACAACCGAATCCCTTGGGTACTAAAGAAATTATTAATCTCTCCACTCGTTTCGAACTCACTCCCCCACAAACTCAAATATTACAGAAAGGTTTGTCCTTCAGTCCTAATACAAACACCACCAGAAATGGAAACAAATTCCTCCAATTAGACCTGCAACAGTACCACAGACGACTCAAACTTGCCGCGTATTTTGGTCCCTCTAAGCCCCAAACGGAAAACCGGTTTACTCCCCCCTCTACATGGGAACCATCACCCCAACAACTCCCTCAAGTCCTATTAGACACAATGGCCCGTGACCACCAGATATTGGCCAAAGTCCGAACACGCCCCAACGCCCCTAACATCTCCCAAATGGAGTCAAGGGCACTCCGAGACCTACGTAATCATACGTCCATAGTCATCAAACCCGCCGACAAAGGCAGCGCAGTAGTTATAATGGATAGAGTGGACTATGTCCGAGAAGCCCTAGGACAACTCAACGACTCCAATTATTACATACCCCTGCCTAAACCCATTTTCCCTGAAACGGCAAATATGCTGAAGGAAATACTCAAGAAAATGCATAAAGACGGGATAATCACCAAAAAACAGGCCACTTACCTCATGGGAAAAACTCCACCACGACCTCGACTCTTCTACCTCCTACCCAAAATCCATAAACCACCAGAGAAATGGACCATCCCACATAGAGTCCCGAAAGGACGCCCCATCGTCTCAGACTGTGGTAGTGAAAGCTACCAGATCGCGGAGTACCTAGACCATTTCTTGACACCGATCTCCAATCGCCATCCCAGCTACATTCGGGATACACAGGATTTCCTCTCGAAACTACAACAAATCACAATAAAGGAACCCTGCACCCTATTTACTATGGATGTCTCGAGCCTATATACCAACATTGACATCCCATTGGGACTAGCTGCAGTCCAAAAATATCTTTTAAAATATCCCAAAGAAAACCGCCCAGACCAATACCTACTGCAACTGCTGGAAATCAGCCTCACCCGAAATGACTTTGAATTTGACCAAAAATATTACTTACAAACCAAGGGTACGGCCATGGGCAAGAAATTTGCCCCGGCCTATGCCAACATCTATATGGCAGACTGGGAAGAAGGAGCATTCGAGAAGTGTACCAAACACCCCGTTTGCTATTACAGATACCTGGATGACATCTTTGGGATTTGGACCCACTCGGAGGAGGAATTCCAACACTTTGTGGATACTTTGAATAACCACCACCCCCTGATTTGCCTCGAACCAACCATAAACCAGTCCCAGGTCAATTTTCTGGACACCATGATCTTCAAAGGCCCCGAGTTCCCTGAAAAAGGCACCCTGGACACTAAAGTCTATTTCAAACCTACAGACACCCACTCCCTCCTCCACATGGAAAGTTTCCACCCAAAACATATTTTCCGAGGCATCCTTAAGTCCCAACTCCTCCGCTTCCATAGAATCTGCTCCCGAGTAACAGATAGGGAAGAAGCCATCAAAACACTTTTTAAATCACTCCGCCAAAGAGGCTACTCGAAATCTATACTAAAAACAGTTAGAAAAACAACCTTCACGACCCAACAACAACACACACAGCCCCAGAACAACGAGGAAACCACTCCAAACCCACAACTCATCCCCCTAATTACCACCTACTCCACTCAAGCGACCCACATCAACTTCCACATCAAACGCAATTTCCATAACTCACTAAACAATACTAACCTGGGCTCTTCCCTCAGAATAATCTCCGCCTACAGGAAAAACCCAACCTTGAAAGACATTTTAGTCCGAGCAAAACTCCACCCACCAGGATTACACCCCAAACCACCTAGAAATCTTAATACAATCAGGAGCCGGACGACCAAGACCACACACAAAATACCACACATCCCGTTAAACACAACAAACTGTATATATCTCATTTACTGCAAACAGTGTCACATCCAATACGTAGGAGAAACAAGAAACACACTCTTCACCCGAAGATCACACCACGTACACAATATTCGTAAAGGAAAGAAACTCAAGACTCACTTAGTACAACACTTCCGAAAACATGGAGTAGGGAACCTATCCCTCAAAGGCCTGGCACACAACCCCACTTGGACCACGGGGGAGAGACGAAGAGAGGAATGGAGGTGGATTAAAAAACTCAACTCCAAGTTCCCACGAGGACTCAACGAGCAAGGTTCATCCTAAAAGACTCTTTTTGTACATAGTTGTATATCATTAAACATTATTAAAGTTCCTGTATATAGTTCTGTCTGATGTTTCTATGTTCTATTGTTCTTAATAAACGTAGATGATGGGAGGAAAATGACGAACAACATGGGAAAATAATCAAAGACCTGACTGTCATGATTCCAACCCATACTGATTCCTCCTCCATCATCTCCTAATTGAGAGCAATGACCGAAATGTCTGCCAGCAACACAAAAAACCGAAACATAAAACCCTACTTAACTCACACTCCACCCTTCTCTCTCCTCCTCCACTCGTCTTCCCCCGGGTTGAGTACGGGATGGGGGGAAGGGACAGAGCGTCAGCCCGCTCCGACGGGACATTGACTCGTCCAGTTATGGACTCTATTACCTGACACTGTCTCTCTCCACACCCCCTCTCCTCTGCCCCAACACACTGATTAACCCTAACCCTAAGACCTAGAACCCTAACCCTTACCCCAAAACCCAACCCTACTCGAACCCTGACCCAAACCCTAAAACCTAACCCTAATCGAACCACACCAATATAGGAGAACCTTGACCCTATCCTACCTGGACCCCAATACTTAACCCTATTCAAACCCTAAAACTTATTCACCCTAACCCTGCCCCATTCCTTAAAACCTTACCTAAACGCCTAACCTACTCCAACCCTAAACCTAACCTGGAAAACCCAATAACACAAACCCTAGAATCACAATCTACCCCTTCTCAAACCCATACTTAACCCTTGACCTTAGCCCTACTCAAACCCTGATCCTAATCCCCACTAAACCAAATTAAACCCCAACACTAAAAACCCAATACTTACGAGCTATTGATACATTGGACCAAGGCTATTAAACATAATATAGACAATTATAGGAGCTACTAATTGACTTAATTTACATTCATTAACCCTACAAATCTCGATACACAGGACAAAGGTAAGTATGACCAAAAGATCTGCTAAATAATTTAGGAACCCTAACCCTATAAGTCGACACTAAGGGTAAGTACATATGGCAAGGAGATTGATTATAAAGAATTAGAAATAGAACTGGCTAACCCTAACCCTAACCCTAACCCTAAACCCTAACCCAACCCTAAACCTAACCCCAACCCAATCCTAACCCTAACCACAAAACCCCACTAGAAACCCAAACCTAATCCTAGAATTATAATTTTGACCCTAGTGCATCTTAATGGAATTACAACACAATGTCTACACCCAGGAGTCCTACACTAGGATATATTTAGATTAACAATTCCATAAAAAAGCACTCAACCAACAAACTGAGCACACTGCACCTAGTCAGAAGGCTAGACACAAGAGTTTGACCCTGGTGGACAAGAATGGTTTTACAGCACAACTGCTGTAACCCCAAGTCTTGCACCGGGACAAGGTTTTCATTTAACAAAGCGCTCAGCCAACAGACTGAGCACACTGCACCTAGCCAAAAGGCTAGGCACAAGAGGTTGACCCTAGTGGACAAGAATGGTTTTACAACGCAACTGCTGTAACCCCAAGTCTCACACCGGGACAAGGTTTTCATTTAACAAAGTGCTCAGCCAACAGACTGAGCACACTGCACCTAGCCAAAAGGCTAGGCACAAGAGGTGGACCCTAGTGGACAAGAATGGTTTTACAACACAACTGCTGTAACCCCAAGTCTTACACCGGGACAAGGTTTTCATTTAACAAAGTGCTCAGCCAACAGACTGAGCACACTGCACCTAGCCAAAAGGCTAGGCACAAGAGGTGGACCCTAGTGGACAAGAATGGTTTTACAACACAACTGCTGTAACCCCAAGTCTTACACCGGGACAAGGTTTTCATTTAACAAAGTGCTCAGCCAACAGACTGAGCACACTGCACCTAGCCAAAAGGCTAGGCACAAGAGGTGGACCCTAGTGGACAAGAATGGTTTTACAACACAACTGCTGTAACCCCAAGTCTTACACCGGGACAAGGTTTTCATTTAACAAAGTGCTCAGCCAACAGACTGAGCACACTGCACCTAGCCAAAAGGCTAGGCACAAGAGGTGGACCCTAGTGGACAAGAATGGTTTTACAACACAGCTGCTGTAACCCCAAGTCTTACACCGGGACAAGGTTTTCATTTAACAAAGTGCTCAGCCAACAGACTGAGCACACTGCACCTAGCCAGAAGGCTAGGCACAAGATCTTGACCCTAGTGGACAAGGAGGGATTTACAACATGATTGCTGCACCCCCCGAGTCCTGTGCTGGGACAAGATTTTGACCCTAGTGGACAAGGATGGATTTACAACACAACTGCTGTACCCCCAAGTCTTACACCAGGACAAGGTTTTGACCCTAGTGGACAAGGATGGATTTACAACATGATGGCTGCACCCCCGAGTCTTACACTAGGATAAGGATTTCATTTCACACAGTGTTCAGCCAAAAGACTGAGCACGCTGCATCCAACCAGAGAGCTGGACATAGTGATTTAACAAAATGGAGCCCATAACCCCATTCACCACCATACAAGTCTACGTCATGGTTTCACTTAATATGCAAAATCAAATTAGAAATGGATTAAAAAACCTTTAAAAACCTTAAAAACCTTTAAAATAGGACAAATATAGATGAAATATAGACATATTATACATTTAAAAGGATTATAGACACCACAATAAGAGTTTTAAATCGCGTTTTTGAAAAATATGCAAATTTATGCAAATTCAACCAGGAAATGGATTAAAACTCTTTAAAACAAGACAAATTTTGACAGAAACTGGACATGTTATACATCAAAACGATCGGCACGGCGACGGCCATCTCCTCCTGGACAAATTGATGTCCCAAACCCTAAGAGGAACCAATGAGAACCGAAAAACTAAAACGCAACCATGACACAGACTGGCATGCCAGAGAATGACCCTCCTGACCAATTGCCACTCGAAATACATGGCCAGACCGCTCTTTTGAGTACCTGGACACTGAAGCTCTTCACCTGGAAGCCTCTTCACCTGGAAGCCTCTTCACATAGAAGCCTCTTCACATAGAAGCCTCTTCACTTAGAAGCCTCTCATCTAGAAGCCTCTCGTCGAGAAGAACAACTGATTATAGAGACATGAACACCTTGGATGGTACGTATTCTCTACACAACACCTACACAGACTTCCTGTAGTCGAGCGGTGTATGGGGCACAGGAAGTTCTGACACAACATCTCCTGTAGTCGAGCGGTGTATGGGGCACAGGAGATGTCTACAGACCCAGGTGTCTTGGGATACTGGGGTCGGCTGCGTCTTGGCGCTGCCGCCTCTGGTCTCTCCAACCCCGACGGGGTCACGGAAGGCTATGCTTTATCGTAGCTGGTCCGTGATTCCCGGAGGGAGATGCCTGGGCCGGGGTCCTGGGGGGATCTGGGAGGCAGCGCTTTAGCGTGGCTGGCCCTGGTCTCTCTACCCCTCTTGGTGTTGTGGGACGGTAGCGCTTCAGCGTGGCTGGCCCTTGGCGCCTCGAGGATGGACCTCTGGCCCGGTATCACGGAGGACCGGAATGGTGGAGGCCGGACTGTGGCTGATCTCGACTCCCCCAGCTCTGAGGTTTGTCCGGAAGGCAATGCTCTGACAGGGCTGGTCCGGATGAACTTTCGGGGGAGACACTGAGGGATCTGGGACCAGACCTTGGTTCTGGTCTGTCTGATACTCTGGACCCTTCAACAACGGAGAGAGACAACCTACACACGGACCCTAACTGGGGCTCTGACTGGGATACCTAGCGGTGCTAACGAACAGTCAGTAGCTGAGTAGGGTGGTAAGTATGCAGCCCCCCATGTTCCGACTATAGGACAGCACTGTGGGTGTGGTGGTCCAGGGCATCAGGACCTTAAATGCTGCCCAATCTTCTACGGGGACTAGCCCTACTCATGCAACAGCACACCTGCACTACACACGTCAATTTGGACCTCTTCAATTTCCAAATTCTTATCCCCTCACCCAATAGGGGTCCAGGCCGAGGATACCCCGCGTTTTAGGCTAGCTTTTAGGCTTAGTCTCCAGCTCTGGGGACACATCTGGAAGGCAATGCTTTGACATGGCTGGTCTGGATGGTCACCCTTTGGCTGGGATCTCTGGAGTGTGTCTTCTAAGAGATCAGGGAGGCAACGCTCGGTCGGGGCTGGCCCTGTTTCTCTTTTCCCTGCGACGGTCCGGAAGGCAATGCTTTGACATGGCTGGTCCGGACTCATCTCATGGGATGGGAGGCTTTTCCTGAGATCCTTAAAAACTTTCTGCTAGATGCTGCTAGACAATCCGTAGACGCTCTACCCACTTGGTCGTGACTACCTAACCTTGGAATCTTAGCCCTGACCGGTCTAAACCCTTCCTGAACTCAAAAACCTTAACCCTAGACCTACAGACTACTTACCTGGAACCTGAAACAGAAACCTCAAAACTCACTTATGGCGCCTACCTTCCCAATACTTACCCGTAATCTTGAGAACCTAGATACATGAAGGAGAAACCCCAAACTTACCTCAAAATCCAATTTGTAGTGCCTACTTCAATCACAATCAAAACCTGAATACTTACCTGAAACCTACAAAGTACTTACCTGAAACCTAGATAACCTAAAACTGTGAAAAACTTACCTCAAAATCCCAAAACGGATATCTGTCTCCAATACAAAAAATCTCGACTCAAAACTCAATACTTACCTGCGACCGACGGATCACTTACCTGTAATCTGGAGAACCTAAAATGAGGATCCTCAAAAAACTTACCTCAAAAACCGACTTACAGTACCTACTTCAAATACAAATACCTCGCTCAAAACCCTAATACTTACCTGAAGCCTACGGATTACTTACCCGGAACCTAGAAAACCTAAATACTGGAATCTGAGAAACTTACCTCAAAATCCCAAAACCAGTGCCTACCTCCAAGATAAAAAACCTCGACTAAAACTTCAATACTTACCAGTGACCTACCTAGCTAGAAGTAGAACCTAAAACTTAAACTGTGACACACCGCGAGGTCTGATCAACCTCGGGGGGCCATCCTTGGATGAGGGTGTCTAGTGATAATGGCCGAAACACCCGATGATTCCAGGGTCCACTACTGAAGATGTGTCTTTCAAAATTAGACTTAAAAATAACAGATCAGTACAAAACAAAGTCGGTATAGACAAACCAATATAATATATCCGTCCCAAAAACCCACAAACAGAAGAAACAAAGTCTCTATGGACAAATTAATACGGTGCATCTAATATCCCCCAAAAAAACTTAACAAAAGTCCACTTGGACTAATCAAATAACATAAGTTAACCCCCAAAGATTCACAAAAAAGTTAGAAACAGAGAACCAAATCGATTTAGACCTGGAGAGTTGCAGATGACGTGCGTGGGCCAGTGCAAAACCTTTGGCTCTCTGTCAACTATGCACTCAAACTTGGAGTGTCATGGGGAGGGTCATCGAGACAATTTCAAATACCTAACCCTAACCCTAACCCTAACCCTAACCCTAACCCTAACCCTAACCCCTAACCCTAACCCCTAACCCTAACCCTAACCCTAACCCCTAACCCTAACCCCTAACCCTAACCCACTTCCTAACCCTAACCCTAACCCTAACCCCCTAACCCTAACCCTAACCCTAACCCTAACCCTAACCCTAACCCTGACGCCTAACCAGGCCCTTTTCCTAACCCTAAAGACTCCCTCCCCGTGCCTAAACCTAAAGACTCCCCCCCTTGGCCTAAAGCTAACCCTAGCAATTACTTACCTGGAAAAGAGCAGTCCTCTCACCACCTGAAAAGAAGAAGAAGGAGAAAAATTAATAAAATAAAGACAACATGTACTTACCTTTACTTCTATCGCCACCTGTAAAGAAAAAGACAAACAGTCAAAAACAAGAACAAGAAAAACACAAAAAGATTCAAATTAAAAAACAGAAAAAAGAGATAAACCAAAAAAGAGAATAAAATTAAAAAACAGGAAAAAACAAGTAAGAAGCAATCCTCATTCTAGAGAGTTCCGGGGCGGAGCCAACAGGGAGACAAGCACAGACATGCCTCTCCTTTTCTCATTTCCACTCAAACTTTGGAGGGACCAAACCAAGCAAAAGAGGGAGCTGGTTGGGATTTAATAGTGTGCTAAGGCCTGAAGAAGACCAAGGTAGGTCGAAACGTTGCCCAAATGCACACTATTTTTTTAGTTTTGGGGTTTTTTCAATTTTTAATTTTCTACATTTTTTATCATCATAATTTAACGCATTATTTAATTTTTTGGGGATTTTTGTTTACACCTTAGTTGTTTAATTTGACGTTTTTTGAAAGCTAACTAAAGCAAGAAAAGAAAAACAAGAAGACATAAAACTAAGCAAAGTACAGAAAGCTAACTAAAGCAAGATAAGAAAAACAAGAAGACAAAACTAAGCAAAGTACAGACAAGAAAAATAAGAAGACAACAAAACTAAGCACAGTACGAAAAGAAAAACAAGTAGACAACAAAACTAAGCACAGTAAGAAGAGAAAAACAAGAAATGACACAGAACATGGGGGAGCATGAGTCTTTATTTTATGATTGTGATCCACAAAGGCCAAAATTGAGCCACAGACCAGGAGGAACAGAGGAGAGGACGGAGCGACTGTCTGGGGGAATGGACCGTGCCTCACCGGGACCCCTGCAGGGGACCTGGTTTTTCTTTTCTCAACTCCTAACCCGCCAGTGCCTCTCTCAGACTAGTCTGCCGTCTCGACCCAAGTAGGGTCACACCGTGCAAGCAGCACCAAAGAAGGCCTCCTGGGGTTCGTCCCACACCCAGGAGGGCCCATATCCTCCTCTTCGCAGGCTTAAGGACCTGCATTGGGCCGGTTGACCCGCAATTTTGCATCTCAGCCAAGTAAACTCCTGCAAACCAGAAGAGAATGGGACATAATTGGACACAACAACAACATCAAAAATTACAACAACACTAGACGCCTAACCAGGCCCTTTTCCTAACCCTAAAGACTCCCTCCCTTGCCTAAACCTAAAGACTCCCCTTGGCCTAAAGCTAACCCTAGCAATTACTTACCTGGAAAAGAGCAGTCCTCTCACCACCTGAAAAGAAGAAGAAGGAGAAAATTCAATAAAATAAAGACAACATGTACTTACCTTTACTTCTATCGCCACCTGTAAAGAAAAGACAAACAGTCAAAAACAAGAACAAGAAAAACACAAAAAGATTCAAATTAAAAAACAGAAAAAAGAGATAAACCAAAAAAGAGAATAACAATTAAAAAACAGGAAAAAACAAGTAAGAAGCAATCCTCATTCTAGAGAGTTCCGGGCGGAGCCAACAGGGAGACAAGCACAGACATGCCTCTCCTTTTCTCATTTCCACTCAAACTTTGGAGGGACCAAACCAAGCAAAAGAGGGAGCTGGTTGGGATTTAATAGTGTGCTAAGGCCTGAAGAAGACCAAGGTAGGTCGAAACGTTGCCCAAATGCACACTATTTTTTAGTTTTGGGGTTTTTTCAATTTTTAATTTTCTACAATTTTTATCATCATAATTTAACGCATTATTTAATTTTTTGGGGATTTTTGTTTACACCTTAGTTGTTTAATTTGACGTTTTTGAAAGCTAACTAAAGCAAGAAAAGAAAAACAAGAAGACATAAAACTAAGCAAAGTACAGAAAGCTAACTAAAGCAAGATAAGAAAAACAAGAAGACATAAAACTAAGCAAAGTACAGACAAGAAAAATAAGAAGACAACAAAACTAAGCACAGTACGAAAAGAAAAACAAGTAGACAACAAAACTAAGCACAGTAATAAGAGAAAACAAGAAATGACACAGAACATGGGGGAGCATGAGTCTTTATTTTATGATTGTGATCCACAAAGGCCAAAATTGAGCCACAGACCAGGAGGAACAGAGGAGAGGACGGAGCGACTGTCTGGGGGAATGGACCGTGCCTCACCGGGAACCCTGCAGGGGACCTGGTTTTTCTTTTCTCAACTCCTAACCCGCCAGTGCCTCTCTCAGACTAGTCTGCCGTCTCGACCCAAGTAGGGTCACACCGTGCAAGCAGCACCAAAGAAGGCCTCCTGGGGTTCGTCCCACACCCAGGAGGGCCCATATCCTCCCTTCGCAGGCTTAAGGACCTGCATTGGGCCGGTTGACCCGCAATTTTGCATCTCAGCCAAGTAAACTCCTGCAAACCAAAGAAAATGGGACAGAGAAATAATTGGACACAATAACAACATCAAAAATTACAACAACACTAGACGCCTAACCCAGGCCCTTTTCCTAACCCTAAAGACTCCTTCCTGCCTAAACCTAAAGACTCCCCCCTTGGCCTAAAGCTAACCCTAGCAAGTACTTACCTGGAAAAGAGCAGTCCTCTCACCACCTGAAAAGAAGAAGAAGGAGAAAAATTAATAAAATAAAGACAACATGTACTTACCTTTACTTCTATCGCCACCTGTAAAGAAAAAGACAAACAGTCAAAAACAAGAACAAGAAAAACACAAAAAGATTAAAATCAAAAACAGAAAAAAGATAAACCAAAAAAAGAGAATAACATTAAAAAACAGGAAAAAACAAGTAAGAAGCAATCCTCATTCTAGAGAGTTCGCGGAGCCAACAGGGAGACAAGCACAGACATGCCTCTCCTTTTCTCATTTCCACTCAAACTTTGGAGGGACCAAACCAAGCAAAAGAGGGAGCTGGTTGGGATTTAATAGTGTGCTAAGGCCTGAAGAAGACCAAGGTAGGTCGAAACGTTGCCCAAATGCACACTATTTTTTAGTTTTGGGGTTTTTTCAATTTTTAATTTTCTACATTTTTTATCATCATAATTTAACGCATTATTTAATTTTTGGGGATTTTTGTTTACACCTTAGTTGTTTAATTTGACGTTTTTTGAAAGCTAACTAAAGCAAGAAAAGAAAAACAAGAAGACATAAAACTAAGCAAAGTACAGAAAGCTAACTAAAGCAAGATAAGAAAAACAAGAAGACATAAAACTAAGCAAAGTACAGACAAGAAAAATAAGAAGACAACAAAACTAAGCACAGTACGAAAAGAAAAACAAGTAGACAACAAAACTAAGCACAGTAAGAAGAGAAAAACAAGAAATGACACAGAACATGGGGAGCATGAGTCTTTATTTTATGATTGTGATCCACAAAGGCCAAAATTGAGCCACAGACCAGGAGGAACAGAGGAGAGGACGGAGCGACTGTCTGGGGGAATGGACCGTGCCTCACCGGGAACCCTGCAGGGGACCTGGTTTTTCTTTTCTCAACTCCTAACCCGCCAGTGCCTCTCTCAGACTAGTCTGCCGTCTCGACCCAAGTAGGGTCACACCGTGCAAGCAGCACCAAAGAAGGCCTCCTGGGTTCGTCCCACACCCAGGAGGGCCCATATCCTCCTCTTCGCAGGCTTAAGGACCTGCATTGGGCCGGTTGACCCGCAATTTTGCATCTCAGCCAAGTAAACTCCTGCAAACCAAAGAAAATGGGACATAATTTGGACACAATAACAACATCAAAAATTACAACAACACTAGACGCCTAACCAGGCCCTTTTCCTAACCCTAAAGACTCCCTCCCCTTGCCTAAACCTAAAGACTCCCCCTGGCCTAAAGCTAACCCTAGCAAGTACTTACCTGGAAAAGAGCAGTCCTCTCACCACCTGAAAAGAAGAAGAAGGAGAAAAATCAATAAAATAAAGACAACATGTACTTACCTTTACTTCTATCGCCACCTGTAAAGAAAAGACAAACAGTCAAAAACAAGAACAAGAAAAACACAAAAAGATTAAAATCAAAAAACAGAAAAAAGAGATAAACCAAAAAAAGAGAATAACATTAAAAAACAGGAAAAAACAAGTAAGAAGCAATCCTCATTCTAGAGAGTTCCGGGCGGAGCCAACAGGGAGACAAGCACAGACATGCCTCTCCTTTTCTCATTTCCACTCAAACTTTGGAGGGACCAAACCAAGCAAAAGAGGGAGCTGGTTGGGATTTAATAGTGTGCTAAGGCCTGAAGAAGACCAAGGTAGGTCGAAACGTTGCCCAAATGCACACTATTTTTTAGTTTTGGGGTTTTTTCAATTTTTAATTTTCTACATTTTTTATCATCATAATTTAACGCATTATTTAATTTTTGGGGATTTTTGTTTACACCTTAGTTGTTTAATTTGACGTTTTTTGAAAGCTAACTAAAGCAAGAAAAGAAAAACAAGAAGACATAAAACTAAGCAAAGTACAGAAAGCTAACTAAAGCAAGATAAGAAAAACAAGAAGACATAAAACTAAGCAAAGTACAGACAAGAAAAATAAGAAGACAACAAAACTAAGCACAGTACGAAAAGAAAAACAAGTAGACAACAAAACTAAGCACAGTAAGAAGAGAAAAACAAGAAATGACACACAACATGGGGGAGCATGAGTCTTTATTTTATAATTGTGATCCACAAAGGCCAAAATTGAGCCACAGACCAGGAGGAACAGAGGAGAGGACGGAGCGACTGTCTGGGGGAATGGACCGTGCCTCACCGGGACCCCTGCAGGGGACCTGGTTTTTCTTTTCTCAACTCCTAACCCGCCAGTGCCTCTCTCAGACTAGTCTGCCGTCTCGACCCAAGTAGGGTCACACCGTGCAAGCAGCACCAAAGAAGGCCTCCTGGGGTTCGTCCCACACCCAGGAGGGCCCATATCCTCCTCTTCGCAGGCTTAAGGACCTGCATTGGGCCGGTTGACCCGCAATTTTGCATCTCAGCCAAGTAAACTCCTGTAGACAGAAGAGAATGGGACATAATTGGACACAACAACAACATCAAAAATTACAACAACACTAGACGCCTAACCAGGCCCTTTTCCTAACCCTAAAGACTCCCTCCCCGTGCCTAAACCTAAAGACTCCCCCCCTTGGCCTAAAGCTAACCCTAGCAATTACTTACCTGGAAAAGAGCAGTCCTCTCACCACCTGAAAAGAAGAAGAAGGAGAAAAATTAATAAAATAAAGACAACATGTACTTACCTTTACTTCTATCGCCACCTGTAAAGAAAAAGACAAACAGTCAAAAACAAGAACAAGAAAAACACAAAAAGATTCAAATTAAAAACAGAAAAAGAGATAAACCAAAAAAAGAAAAAAATTAAAAACAGGAAAAAACAAGTAAGAAGCAATCCTCATTCTAGAGAGTTCCGGGGGCGGAGCCAACAGGGAGACAAGCACAGACATGCCTCTCCTTTTCTCATTTCCACTCAAACTTTGGAGGGACCAAACCAAGCAAAAGAGGGAGCTGGTTGGGATTTAATAGTGTGCTAAGGCCTGAAGAAGACCAAGGTAGGTCGAAACGTTGCCCAAATGCACACTATTTTTTAGTTTTGGGGTTTTTTCAATTTTTAATTTTCTACAATTTTTATCATCATAATTTAACGCATTATTTAATTTTTTGGGGATTTTTGTTTACACCTTAGTTGTTTAATTTGACGTTTTTTGAAAGCTAACTAAAGCAAGAAAAGAAAAACAAGAAGACATAAAACTAAGCAAAGTACAGAAAGCTAACTAAAGCAAGATAAGAAAAACAAGAAGACATAAAACTAAGCAAAGTACAGACAAGAAAAATAAGAAGACAACAAAACTAAGCACAGTACGAAAAGAAAAACAAGTAGACAACAAAACTAAGCACAGTAAGAAGAGAAACAAGAAATGACACACAACATGGGGGAGCATGAGTCTTTATTTTATAATTGTGATCCACAAAGGCCAAAATTGAGCCACAGACCAGGAGGAACAGAGGAGAGGACGGAGCGACTGTCTGGGGGAATGGACCGTGCCTCACCGGGACCCCTGCAGGGGACCTGGTTTTTCTTTTCTCAACTCCTAACCCGCCAGTGCCTCTCTCAGACTAGTCTGCCGTCTCGACCCAAGTAGGGTCACACCGTGCAAGCAGCACCAAAGAAGGCCTCCTGGGGTTCGTCCCACACCCAGGAGGGCCCATATCCTCCTCTTCGCAGGCTTAAGGACCTGCATTGGGCCGGTTGACCCGCAATTTTGCATCTCAGCCAAGTAAACTCCTGTAGACAGAAGAGAATGGGACATAATTGGACACAACAACAACATCAAAAATTACAACAACACTAGACGCCTAACCCAGGCCCTTTTCCTAACCCTAAAGACTCCCTCCCCGTGCCTAAACCTAAAGACTCCCCCCCTTGGCCTAAAGCTAACCCTAGCAATTACTTACCTGGAAAAGAGCAGTCCTCTCACCACCTGAAAAGAAGAAGAAGGAGAAAAATTAATAAAATAAAGACAACATGTACTTACCTTTACTTCTATCGCCACCTGTAAAGAAAAAGACAAACAGTCAAAAACAAGAACAAGAAAAACACAAAAAGATTAAAATCAAAAACAGAAAAAAGAGATAAACCAAAAAAGAGAATAACATTAAAAACAGGAAAAACAAGTAAGAAGCAATCCTCATTCTAGAGAGTTCCGGGGCGGAGCCAACAGGGAGACAAGCACAGACATGCCTCTCCTTTTCTCATTTCCACTCAAACTTTGGAGGGACCAAACCAAGCAAAAGAGGGAGCTGGTTGGGATTTAATAGTGTGCTAAGGCCTGAAGAAGACCAAGGTAGGTCGAAACGTTGCCCAAATGCACACTATTTTTTAGTTTTGGGGTTTTTTCAATTTTTAATTTTCTACATTTTTTATCATCATAATTTAACGCATTATTTAATTTTTTGGGGATTTTTGTTTACACCTTAGTTGTTTAATTTGACGTTTTTTGAAAGCTAACTAAAGCAAGAAAAGAAAAACAAGAAGACATAAAACTAAGCAAAGTACAGAAAGCTAACTAAAGCAAGATAAGAAAAACAAGAAGACATAAAACTAAGCAAAGTACAGACAAGAAAAATAAGAAGACAACAAAACTAAGCACAGTACGAAAAGAAAAACAAGTAGACAACAAAACTAAGCACAGTAAGAAGAGAAAAACAAGAAATGACACACAACATGGGGGAGCATGAGTCTTTATTTTATAATTGTGATCCACAAAGGCCAAAATTGAGCCACAGACCAGGAGGAACAGAGGAGAGGACGGAGCGACTGTCTTGGGGAATGGACCGTGCCTCACCGGGACCCCTGCAGGGGACCTGGTTTTTCTTTTCTCAACTCCTAACCCGCCAGTGCCTCTCTCAGACTAGTCTGCCGTCTCGACCCAAGTAGGGTCACACCGTGCAAGCAGCACCAAAGAAGGCCTCCTGGGGTTCGTCCCACACCCAGGAGGGCCCATATCCTCCTCTTCGCAGGCTTAAGGACCTGCATTGGGCCGGTTGACCCGCAATTTTGCATCTCAGCCAAGTAAACTCCTGCAAACCAAAGAAAATGGGACATAATTGGACACAACAACAACATCAAAAATTACAACAACACTAGACGCCTAACCAGGCCCTTTTCCTAACCCTAAAGACTCCCTCCCGTGCCTAAACCTAAAGACTCCCCCTGGCCTAAAGCTAACCCTAGCAATTACTTACCTGGAAAAGAGCAGTCCTCTCACCACCTGAAAAGAAGAAGAAGGAGAAAAATTAATAAAATAAAGACAACATGTACTTACCTTTACTTCTATCGCCACCTGTAAAGAAAAAGACAAACAGTCAAAAACAAGAACAAGAAAAACACAAAAAGATTCAAATTAAAAAACAGAAAAAAGAGATAAACCAAAAAAAGAGAATAAAATTAAAAAACAGGAAAAAACAAGTAAGAAGCAATCCTCATTCTAGAGAGTTCCGGGGGCGGAGCCAACAGGGAGACAAGCACAGACATGCCTCTCCTTTTCTCATTTCCACTCAAACTTTGGAGGGACCAAACCAAGCAAAAGAGGGAGCTGGTTGGGATTTAATAGTGTGCTAAGGCCTGAAGAAGACCAAGGTAGGTCGAAACGTTGCCCAAATGCACACTATTTTTTAGTTTTGGGGTTTTTTCAATTTTTAATTTTCTACATTTTTTATCATCATAATTTAACGCATTATTTAATTTTTTGGGGATTTTTGTTTACACCTTAGTTGTTTAATTTGACGTTTTTTGAAAGCTAACTAAAGCAAGAAAAGAAAAACAAGAAGACATAAAACTAAGCAAAGTACAGAAAGCTAACTAAAGCAAGATAAGAAAAACAAGAAGACATAAAACTAAGCAAAGTACAGACAAGAAAAATAAGAAGACAACAAAACTAAGCACAGTACGAAAAGAAAAACAAGTAGACAACAAAACTAAGCACAGTAAGAAGAGAAAAACAAGAAATGACACAGAACATGGGGGAGCATGAGTCTTTATTTTATGATTGTGATCCACAAAGGCCAAAATTGAGCCACAGACCAGGAGGAACAGAGGAGAGGACGGAGCGACTGTCTTGGGGAATGGACCGTGCCTCACCGGGACCCTGCAGGGGACCTGGTTTTTCTTTTCTCAACTCCTAACCCGCCAGTGCCTCTCTCAGACTAGTCTGCCGTCTCGACCCAAGTAGGGTCACACCGTGCAAGCAGCACCAAAGAAGGCCTCCTGGGGTTCGTCCCACACCCAGGAGGGCCCATATCCTCCTCTTCGCAGGCTTAAGGACCTGCATTGGGCCGGTTGACCCGCAATTTTGCATCTCAGCCAAGTAAACTCCTGCAAACCAAAGAGAATGGGACATAATTGGACACAACAACAACATCAAAAATTACAACAACACTAGACGCCTAACCCAGGCCCTTTTCCTAACCCTAAAGACTCCCTCCCCTTGCCTAAACCTAAAGACTCCCCCTGGCCTAAAGCTAACCCTAGCAATTACTTACCTGGAAAAGAGCAGTCCTCTCACCACCTGAAAAGAAGAAGAAGGAGAAAAATCAATAAAATAAAGACAACATGTACTTACCTTTACTTCTATCGCCACCTGTAAAGAAAAAGACAAACAGTCAAAAACAAGAACAAGAAAAACACAAAAAGATTAAAATCAAAAAACAGAAAAAAGAGATAAACCAAAAAAGAGAATAACATTAAAAACAGGAAAAACAAGTAAGAAGCAATCCTCATTCTAGAGAGTTCCGGGGCGGAGCCAACAGGGAGACAAGCACAGACATGCCTCTCCTTTTCTCATTTCCACTCAAACTTTGGAGGGACCAAACCAAGCAAAAGAGGGAGCTGGTTGGGATTTAATAGTGTGCTAAGGCCTGAAGAAGACCAAGGTAGGTCGAAACGTTGCCCAAATGCACACTATTTTTTAGTTTTGGGGTTTTTTCAATTTTTAATTTTCTACAATTTTTATCATCATAATTTAACGCATTATTTAATTTTTTGGGGATTTTTGTTTACACCTTAGTTGTTTAATTTGACGTTTTTGAAAGCTAACTAAAGCAAGAAAAGAAAAACAAGAAGACATAAAACTAAGCAAAGTACAGAAAGCTAACTAAAGCAAGATAAGAAAAACAAGAAGACATAAAACTAAGCAAAGTACAGACAAGAAAAATAAGAAGACAACAAAACTAAGCACAGTACGAAAAGAAAAACAAGTAGACAACAAAACTAAGCACAGTAAGAAGAGAAAAACAAGAAATGACACAGAACATGGGGGAGCATGAGTCTTTATTTTATGATTGTGATCCACAAAGGCCAAAATTGAGCCACAGACCAGGAGGAACAGAGGAGAGGACGGAGCGACTGTCTGGGGGAATGGACCGTGCCTCACCGGGACCCCTGCAGGGGACCTGGTTTTTCTTTTCTCAACTCCTAACCCGCCAGTGCCTCTCTCAGACTAGTCTGCCGTCTCGACCCAAGTAGGGTCACACCGTGCAAGCAGCACCAAAGAAGGCCTCCTGGGGTTCGTCCCACACCCAGGAGGGCCCATATCCTCCTCTTCGCAGGCTTAAGGACCTGCATTGGGCCGGTTGACCCGCAATTTTGCATCTCAGCCAAGTAAACTCCTGCAAACCAAAGAAAATGGGACATAATTGGACACAATAACAACATCAAAAATTACAACAACACTAGACGCCTAACCCAGGCCCTTTTCCTAACCCTAAAGACTCCCTCCCCTTGCCTAAACCTAAAGACTCCCCCTCTGGCCTAAAGCTAACCCTAGCAAGTACTTACCTGGAAAAGAGCAGTCCTCTCACCACCTGAAAAGAAGAAGAAGGAGAAAATTCAATAAAATAAAGACAACATGTACTTACCTTTACTTCTATCGCCACCTGTAAAGAAAAAGACAAACAGTCAAAAACAAGAACAAGAAAAACACAAAAAGATTAAAATCAAAAAACAGAAAAAGAGATAAACCAAAAAAGAGAATAACATTAAAAACAGGAAAAAACAAGTAAGAAGCAATCCTCATTCTAGAGAGTTCCGGGCGGAGCCAACAGGGAGACAAGCACAGACATGCCTCTCCTTTTCTCATTTCCACTCAAACTTTGGAGGGACCAAACCAAGCAAAAGAGGGAGCTGGTTGGGATTTAATAGTGTGCTAAGGCCTGAAGAAGACCAAGGTAGGTCGAAACGTTGCCCAAATGCACACTATTTTTTAGTTTTGGGGTTTTTTCAATTTTTAATTTTCTACAATTTTTATCATCATAATTTAACGCATTATTTAATTTTTTGGGGATTTTTGTTTACACCTTAGTTGTTTAATTTGACGTTTTTTGAAAGCTAACTAAAGCAAGAAAAGAAAAACAAGAAGACATAAAACTAAGCAAAGTACAGAAAGCTAACTAAAGCAAGATAAGAAAAACAAGAAGACATAAAACTAAGCAAAGTACAGACAAGAAAAAATAAGAAGACAACAAAACTAAGCACAGTACGAAAAGAAAAACAAGTAGACAACAAAACTAAGCACAGTAAGAAGAGAAAAACAAGAAATGACACAGAACATGGGGGAGCATGAGTCTTTATTTTATGATTGTGATCCACAAAGGCCAAAATTGAGCCACAGACCAGGAGGAACAGAGGAGAGGACGGAGCGACTGTCTTGGGGAATGGACCGTGCCTCACCGGGAACCCTGCAGGGGACCTGGTTTTTCTTTTCTCAACTCCTAACCCGCCAGTGCCTCTCTCAGACTAGTCTGCCGTCTCGACCCAAGTAGGGTCACACCGTGCAAGCAGCACCAAAGAAGGCCTCCTGGGGTTCGTCCCACACCCAGGAGGGCCCATATCCTCCTCTTCGCAGGCTTAAGGACCTGCATTGGGCCGGTTGACCCGCAATTTTGCATCTCAGCCAAGTAAACTCCTGCAAACCAAAGAAAATGGGACAATAATTGGACACAATAACAACATCAAAAATTACAACAACACTAGACGCCTAACCCAGGCCCTTTTCCTAACCCTAAAGACTCCCTCCCCTTGCCTAAACCTAAAGACTCCCCCTGGCCTAAAGCTAACCCTAGCAAGTACTTACCTGGAAAAGAGCAGTCCTCTCACCACCTGAAAAGAAGAAGAAGGAGAAAAATCAATAAAATAAAGACAACATGTACTTACCTTTACTTCTATCGCCACCTGTAAAGAAAAAGACAAACAGTCAAAAACAAGAACAAGAAAAACACAAAAAGATTAAAATCAAAAACAGAAAAAGAGATAAACCAAAAAAGAGAATAACATTAAAAAACAGGAAAAAACAAGTAAGAAGCAATCCTCATTCTAGAGAGTTCCGGGGGCGGAGCCAACAGGGAGACAAGCACAGACATGCCTCTCCTTTTCTCATTTCCACTCAAACTTTGGAGGGACCAAACCAAGCAAAAGAGGGAGCTGGTTGGGATTTAATAGTGTGCTAAGGCCTGAAGAAGACCAAGGTAGGTCGAAACGTTGCCCAAATGCACACTATTTTTTAGTTTTGGGGTTTTTTCAATTTTTAATTTTCTACATTTTTTATCATCATAATTTAACGCATTATTTAATTTTTTGGGGATTTTTGTTTACACCTTAGTTGTTTAATTTGACGTTTTTTGAAAGCTAACTAAAGCAAGAAAAGAAAAACAAGAAGACATAAAACTAAGCAAAGTACAGAAAGCTAACTAAAGCAAGATAAGAAAAACAAGAAGACATAAAACTAAGCAAAGTACAGACAAGAAAAATAAGAAGACAACAAAACTAAGCACAGTACGAAAAGAAAAACAAGTAGACAACAAAACTAAGCACAGTAAGAAGAGAAAAACAAGAAATGACACAGAACATGGGGGAGCATGAGTCTTTATTTTATGATTGTGATCCACAAAGGCCAAAATTGAGCCACAGACCAGGAGGAACAGAGGAGAGGACGGAGCGACTGTCTTGGGGAATGGACCGTGCCTCACCGGGACCCCTGCAGGGGACCTGGTTTTTCTTTTCTCAACTCCTAACCCGCCAGTGCCTCTCTCAGACTAGTCTGCCGTCTCGACCCAAGTAGGGTCACACCGTGCAAGCAGCACCAAAGAAGGCCTCCTGGGGTTCGTCCCACACCCAGGAGGGCCCATATCCTCCTCTTCGCAGGCTTAAGGACCTGCATTGGGCCGGTTGACCCGCAATTTTGCATCTCAGCCAAGTAAACTCCTGCAAACCAAAGAAAATGGGACAGAGAAATAATTGGACACAATAACAACATCAAAAATTACAACAACACTAGACGCCTAACCCAGGCCCTTTTCCTAACCCTAAAGACTCCCTCCCCTTGCCTAAACCTAAAGACTCCCCCTGGCCTAAAGCTAACCCTAGCAAGTACTTACCTGGAAAAGAGCAGTCCTCTCACCACCTGAAAAGAAGAAGAAGGAGAAAAATCAATAAAATAAAGACAACATGTACTTACCTTTACTTCTATCGCCACCTGTAAAGAAAAAGACAAACAGTCAAAAACAAGAACAAGAAAAACACAAAAAGATTAAAATCAAAAAACAGAAAAAGAGATAAACCAAAAAAGAGAATAACATTAAAAAACAGGAAAAAACAAGTAAGAAGCAATCCTCATTCTAGAGAGTTCCGGGGGCGGAGCCAACAGGGAGACAAGCACAGACATGCCTCTCCTTTTCTCATTTCCACTCAAACTTTGGAGGGACCAAACCAAGCAAAAGAGGGAGCTGGTTGGGATTTAATAGTGTGCTAAGGCCTGAAGAAGACCAAGGTAGGTCGAAACGTTGCCCAAATGCACACTATTTTTTAGTTTTGGGGTTTTTTCAATTTTTAATTTTCTACATTTTTTATCATCATAATTTAACGCATTATTTAATTTTTTGGGGATTTTTGTTTACACCTTAGTTGTTTAATTTGACGTTTTTTGAAAGCTAACTAAAGCAAGAAAAGAAAAACAAGAAGACATAAAACTAAGCAAAGTACAGAAAGCTAACTAAAGCAAGATAAGAAAAACAAGAAGACAAAACTAAGCAAAGTACAGACAAGAAAAATAAGAAGACAACAAAACTAAGCACAGTACGAAAAGAAAAACAAGTAGACAACAAAACTAAGCACAGTAAGAAGAGAAAAACAAGGAATGACACAGAACATGGGGAGCATGAGTCTTTATTTTATGATTGTGATCCACAAAGGCCAAAATTGAGCCACAGACCAGGAGGAACAGAGGAGAGGACGGAGCGACTGTCTTGGGGAATGGACCGTGCCTCACCGGGAACCCTGCAGGGGACCTGGTTTTTCTTTTCTCAACTCCTAACCCGCCAGTGCCTCTCTCAGACTAGTCTGCCGTCTCGACCCAAGTAGGGTCACACCGTGCAAGCAGCACCAAAGAAGGCCTCCTGGGGTTCGTCCCACACCCAGGAGGGCCCATATCCTCCTCTTCGCAGGCTTAAGGACCTGCATTGGGCCGGTTGACCCGCAATTTTGCATCTCAGCCAAGTAAACTCCTGCAAACCAAAGAAAATGGGACAGAGAAATAATTGGACACAATAACAACATCAAAAATTACAACAACACTAGACGCCTAACCCAGGCCCTTTTCCTAACCCTAAAGACTCCCTCCCCTTGCCTAAACCTAAAGACTCCCCCTGGCCTAAAGCTAACCCTAGCAAGTACTTACCTGGAAAAGAGCAGTCCTCTCACCACCTGAAAAGAAGAAGAAGGAGAAAAATCAATAAAATAAAGACAACATGTACTTACCTTTACTTCTATCGCCACCTGTAAAGAAAAAGACAAACAGTCAAAAACAAGAACAAGAAAAACACAAAAAGATTAAAATCAAAAAACAGAAAAAAGAGATAAACCAAAAAAGAGAATAACATTAAAAAACAGGAAAAAACAAGTAAGAAGCAATCCTCATTCTAGAGAGTTCCGGGGGCGGAGCCAACAGGGAGACAAGCACAGACATGCCTCTCCTTTTCTCATTTCCACTCAAACTTTGGAGGGACCAAACCAAGCAAAAGAGGGAGCTGGTTGGGATTTAATAGTGTGCTAAGGCCTGAAGAAGACCAAGGTAGGTCGAAACGTTGCCCAAATGCACACTATTTTTTAGTTTTGGGGTTTTTTCAATTTTTAATTTTCTACATTTTTTATCATCATAATTTAACGCATTATTTAATTTTTTGGGGATTTTTGTTTACACCTTAGTTGTTTAATTTGACGTTTTTTGAAAGCTAACTAAAGCAAGAAAAGAAAAACAAGAAGACATAAAACTAAGCAAAGTACAGAAAGCTAACTAAAGCAAGATAAGAAAAACAAGAAGACAAAAACTAAGCAAAGTACAGACAAGAAAAATAAGAAGACAACAAAACTAAGCACAGTACGAAAAGAAAAACAAGTAGACAACAAAACTAAGCACAGTAAGAAGAGAAAAACAAGAAATGACACAGAACATGGGGGAGCATGAGTCTTTATTTTATGATTGTGATCCACAAAGGCCAAAATTGAGCCACAGACCAGGAGGAACAGAGGAGAGGACGGAGCGACTGTCTTGGGGAATGGACCGTGCCTCACCGGGAACCCTGCAGGGGACCTGGTTTTTCTTTTCTCAACTCCTAACCCGCCAGTGCCTCTCTCAGACTAGTCTGCCGTCTCGACCCAAGTAGGGTCACACCGTGCAAGCAGCACCAAAGAAGGCCTCCTGGGGTTCGTCCCACACCCAGGAGGGCCCATATCCTCCTCTTCGCAGGCTTAAGGACCTGCATTGGGCCGGTTGACCCGCAATTTTGCATCTCAGCCAAGTAAACTCCTGCAAACCAAAGAAAATGGGACAGAGAAATAATTGGACACAATAACAACATCAAAAATTACAACAACACTAGACGCCTAACCCAGGCCCTTTTCCTAACCCTAAAGACTCCCTCCCCTTGCCTAAACCTAAAGACTCCCCCCCCCTGGCCTAAAGCTAACCCTAGCAAGTACTTACCTGGAAAAGAGCAGTCCTCTCACCACCTGAAAAGAAGAAGAAGGAGAAAAATCAATAAAATAAAGACAACATGTACTTACCTTTACTTCTATCGCCACCTGTAAAGAAAAAGACAAACAGTCAAAAACAAGAACAAGAAAAACACAAAAAGATTAAAATCAAAAAACAGAAAAAAGAGATAAACCAAAAAAAGAGAATAACATTAAAAAACAGGAAAAAACAAGTAAGAAGCAATCCTCATTCTAGAGAGTTCCGGGGGCGGAGCCAACAGGGAGACAAGCACAGACATGCCTCTCCTTTTCTCATTTCCACTCAAACTTTGGAGGGACCAAACCAAGCAAAAGAGGGAGCTGGTTGGGATTTAATAGTGTGCTAAGGCCTGAAGAAGACCAAGGTAGGTCGAAACGTTGCCCAAATGCACACTATTTTTTAGTTTTGGGGTTTTTTCAATTTTTAATTTTCTACATTTTTTATCATCATAATTTAACGCATTATTTAATTTTTTGGGGATTTTTGTTTACACCTTAGTTGTTTAATTTGACGTTTTTGAAAGCTAACTAAAGCAAGAAAAGAAAAACAAGAAGACATAAAACTAAGCAAAGTACAGAAAGCTAACTAAAGCAAGATAAGAAAAACAAGAAGACAAAACTAAGCAAAGTACAGACAAGAAAAATAAGAAGACAACAAAACTAAGCACAGTACGAAAAGAAAAACAAGTAGACAACAAAACTAAGCACAGTAAGAAGAGAAAAACAAGAAATGACACAGAACATGGGGGAGCATGAGTCTTTATTTTATGATTGTGATCCACAAAGGCCAAAATTGAGCCACAGACCAGGAGGAACAGAGGAGAGGACGGAGCGACTGTCTGGGGGAATGGACCGTGCCTCACCGGGAACCCTGCAGGGGACCTGGTTTTTCTTTTCTCAACTCCTAACCCGCCAGTGCCTCTCTCAGACTAGTCTGCCGTCTCGACCCAAGTAGGGTCACACCGTGCAAGCAGCACCAAAGAAGGCCTCCTGGGGTTCGTCCCACACCCAGGAGGGCCCATATCCTCCTCTTCGCAGGCTTAAGGACCTGCATTGGGCCGGTTGACCCGCAATTTTGCATCTCAGCCAAGTAAACTCCTGCAAACCAAAGAAAATGGGACAGAGAAATAATTGGACACAATAACAACATCAAAAATTACAACAACACTAGACGCCTAACCCAGGCCCTTTTCCTAACCCTAAAGACTCCCTCCCCTTGCCTAAACCTAAAGACTCCCCCTGGCCTAAAGCTAACCCTAGCAAGTACTTACCTGGAAAAGAGCAGTCCTCTCACCACCTGAAAAGAAGAAGAAGGAGAAAAATCAATAAAATAAAGACAACATGTACTTACCTTTACTTCTATCGCCACCTGTAAAGAAAAAGACAAACAGTCAAAAACAAGAACAAGAAAAACACAAAAAGATTAAAATCAAAAAACAGAAAAAGAGATAAACCAAAAAAGAGAATAACATTAAAAAACAGGAAAAAACAAGTAAGAAGCAATCCTCATTCTAGAGAGTTCCGGGGGCGGAGCCAACAGGGAGACAAGCACAGACATGCCTCTCCTTTTCTCATTTCCACTCAAACTTTGGAGGGACCAAACCAAGCAAAAGAGGGAGCTGGTTGGGATTTAATAGTGTGCTAAGGCCTGAAGAAGACCAAGGTAGGTCGAAACGTTGCCCAAATGCACACTATTTTTTAGTTTTGGGGTTTTTTCAATTTTTAATTTTCTACAATTTTTATCATCATAATTTAACGCATTATTTAATTTTTTGGGGATTTTTGTTTACACCTTAGTTGTTTAATTTGACGTTTTTTGAAAGCTAACTAAAGCAAGAAAAGAAAAACAAGAAGACATAAAACTAAGCAAAGTACAGAAAGCTAACTAAAGCAAGAAAAAAAAAGAAAACAACAAGAAAAATAAGAAGACAACAAAACTAAGCAAAGTACAGACAAGAAAAAAAAGAAGACAACAAAACTAAGCACAGTAAGAAAAGAAAAACAAGTAGACAACAAAACTAAGCACAGTAAGAAGAGAAAAACAAGAAATGACACAGAACATGGGGGAGCATGAGTCTTTATTTTATGATTGTGATCCACAAAGGCCAAAATTGAGCCACAGACCAGGAGGAACAGAGGAGAGGACGGAGCGACTGTCTTGGGGAATGGACCGTGCCTCACCGGGAACCCTGCAGGGGACCTGGTTTTTCTTTTCTCAACTCCTAACCCGCCAGTGCCTCTCTCAGACTAGTCTGCCGTCTCGACCCAAGTAGGGTCACACCGTGCAAGCAGCACCAAAGAAGGCCTCCTGGGGTTCGTCCCACACCCAGGAGGGCCCATATCCTCCTCTTCGCAGGCTTAAGGACCTGCATTGGGCCGGTTGACCCGCAATTTTGCATCTCAGCCAAGTAAACTCCTGCAAACCAAAGAAAATGGGACAGAGAAATAATTGGACACAATAACAACATCAAAAATTACAACAACACTAGACGCCTAACCCAGGCCCTTTTCCTAACCCTAAAGACTCCCTCCCCTTGCCTAAACCTAAAGACTCCCCCCCTGGCCTAAAGCTAACCCTAGCAAGTACTTACCTGGAAAAGAGCAGTCCTCTCACCACCTGAAAAGAAGAAGAAGGAGAAAAATCAATAAAATAAAGACAACATGTACTTACCTTTACTTCTATCGCCACCTGTAAAGAAAAAGACAAACAGTCAAAAACAAGAACAAGAAAAACACAAAAAGATTAAAATCAAAAAACAGAAAAAGAGATAAACCAAAAAAGAGAATAACATTAAAAAACAGGAAAAAACAAGTAAGAAGCAATCCTCATTCTAGAGAGTTCCGGGGGCGGAGCCAACAGGGAGACAAGCACAGACATGCCTCTCCTTTTCTCATTTCCACTCAAACTTTGGAGGGACCAAACCAAGCAAAAGAGGGAGCTGGTTGGGATTTAATAGTGTGCTAAGGCCTGAAGAAGACCAAGGTAGGTCGAAACGTTGCCCAAATGCACACTATTTTTTAGTTTTGGGGTTTTTTCAATTTTTAATTTTCTACATTTTTATCATCATAATTTAACGCATTATTTAATTTTTTGGGGATTTTTGTTTACACCTTAGTTGTTTAATTTGACGTTTTTTGAAAGCTAACTAAAGCAAGAAAAGAAAAACAAGAAGACATAAAAACTAAGCAAAGTACAGAAAGCTAACTAAAGCAAGATAAGAAAAAACAAGAAGACAAAACTAAGCAAAGTAAAAAAAAGAAGACTAAGCACAGTAAGAAAAACAAGTAACAACAAAACTAAGAAAACAGACAAAACTAAGCACAAAAAAAAAGAAGACAACAAAACTAAGCACAGTACGAAAAGAAAAACAAGTAGACAACAAAACTAAGCACAGTAAGAAGAGAAAAACAAGAAATGACACAGAACATGGGGGAGCATGAGTCTTTATTTTATGATTGTGATCCACAAAGGCCAAAATTGAGCCACAGACCAGGAGGAACAGAGGAGAGGACGGAGCGACTGTCTTGGGGAATGGACCGTGCCTCACCGGGACCCCTGCAGGGGACCTGGTTTTTCTTTTCTCAACTCCTAACCCGCCAGTGCCTCTCTCAGACTAGTCTGCCGTCTCGACCCAAGTAGGGTCACACCGTGCAAGCAGCACCAAAGAAGGCCTCCTGGGGTTCGTCCCACACCCAGGAGGGCCCATATCCTCCTCTTCGCAGGCTTAAGGACCTGCATTGGGCCGGTTGACCCGCAATTTTGCATCTCAGCCAAGTAAACTCCTGCAAACCAAAGAAAATGGGACAGAGAAATAATTGGACACAATAACAACATCAAAAATTACAACAACACTAGACGCCTAACCCAGGCCCTTTTCCTAACCCTAAAGACTCCCTCCCCTTGCCTAAACCTAAAGACTCCCCCTGGCCTAAAGCTAACCCTAGCAAGTACTTACCTGGAAAAGAGCAGTCCTCTCACCACCTGAAAAGAAGAAGAAGGAGAAAAATCAATAAAATAAAGACAACATGTACTTACCTTTACTTCTATCGCCACCTGTAAAGAAAAAGACAAACAGTCAAAAACAAGAACAAGAAAAACACAAAAAGATTAAAATCAAAAAACAGAAAAAGAGATAAACCAAAAAAGAGAATAACATTAAAAAACAGGAAAAAACAAGTAAGAAGCAATCCTCATTCTAGAGAGTTCCGGGCGGAGCCAACAGGGAGACAAGCACAGACATGCCTCTCCTTTTCTCATTTCCACTCAAACTTTGGAGGGACCAAACCAAGCAAAAGAGGGAGCTGGTTGGGATTTAATAGTGTGCTAAGGCCTGAAGAAGACCAAGGTAGGTCGAAACGTTGCCCAAATGCACACTATTTTTTAGTTTTGGGGTTTTTTCAATTTTTAATTTTCTACAATTTTTATCATCATAATTTAACGCATTATTTAATTTTTTGGGGATTTTTGTTTACACCTTAGTTGTTTAATTTGACGTTTTTTGAAAGCTAACTAAAGCAAGAAAAGAAAAACAAGAAGACATAAAACTAAGCAAAGTACAGAAAGCTAACTAAAGCAAGATAAGAAAAACAAGAAGACAAAACTAAGCAAAGTACAGACAAGAAAAATAAGAAGACAACAAAACTAAGCACAGTACGAAAAGAAAAACAAGTAGACAACAAAACTAAGCACAGTAAGAAGAGAAAACAAGGACAAAACTAAGCAAAGTACAGACAAGAAAAATAAGAAGACAACAAAACTAAGCACAGTACGAAAAGAAAAACAAGTAGACAACAAAACTAAGCACAGTAAGAAGAGAAAAACAAGAAATGACACAGAACATGGGGGAGCATGAGTCTTTATTTTATGATTGTGATCCACAAAGGCCAAAATTGAGCCACAGACCAGGAGGAACAGAGGAGAGGACGGAGCGACTGTCTGGGGGAATGGACCGTGCCTCACCGGGACCCCTGCAGGGGACCTGGTTTTTCTTTTCTCAACTCCTAACCCGCCAGTGCCTCTCTCAGACTAGTCTGCCGTCTCGACCCAAGTAGGGTCACACCGTGCAAGCAGCACCAAAGAAGGCCTCCTGGGGTTCGTCCCACACCCAGGAGGGCCCATATCCTCCTCTTCGCAGGCTTAAGGACCTGCATTGGGCCGGTTGACCCGCAATTTTGCATCTCAGCCAAGTAAACTCCTGCAAACCAAAGAAAATGGGACAGAGAAATAATTGGACACAATAACAACATCAAAAATTACAACAACACTAGACGCCTAACCCAGGCCCTTTTCCTAACCCTAAAGACTCCCTCCCCTTGCCTAAACCTAAAGACTCCCCCCCTGGCCTAAAGCTAACCCTAGCAAGTACTTACCTGGAAAAGAGCAGTCCTCTCACCACCTGAAAAGAAGAAGAAGGAGAAAAATCAATAAAATAAAGACAACATGTACTTACCTTTACTTCTATCGCCACCTGTAAAGAAAAAGACAAACAGTCAAAAACAAGAACAAGAAAAACACAAAAAGATTAAAATCAAAAAACAGAAAAAGAGATAAACCAAAAAAGAGAATAACATTAAAAACAGGAAAAAACAAGTAAGAAGCAATCCTCATTCTAGAGAGTTCCGGGGGCGGAGCCAACAGGGAGACAAGCACAGACATGCCTCTCCTTTTCTCATTTCCACTCAAACTTTGGAGGGACCAAACCAAGCAAAAGAGGGAGCTGGTTGGGATTTAATAGTGTGCTAAGGCCTGAAGAAGACCAAGGTAGGTCGAAACGTTGCCCAAATGCACACTATTTTTTAGTTTTGGGGTTTTTTCAATTTTTAATTTTCTACAATTTTTATCATCATAATTTAACGCATTATTTAATTTTTTGGGGATTTTTGTTTACACCTTAGTTGTTTAATTTGACGTTTTTGAAAGCTAACTAAAGCAAGAAAAGAAAAACAAGAAGACATAAAACTAAGCAAAGTACAGAAAGCTAACTAAAGCAAGATAAGAAAAACAAGAAGACAAAACTAAGCAAAGTACAGACAAGAAAAATAAGAAGACAACAAAACTAAGCACAGTACAAAAAGAAAAACAAGTAGACAACAAAACTAAGCACAGTAAGAAGAGAAAAACAAGGACAAAACTAAGCAAAGTACAGACAAGAAAAATAAGAAGACAACAAAACTAAGCACAGTACGAAAAGAAAAACAAGTAGACAACAAAACTAAGCACAGTAAGAAGAGAAAAACAAGAAATGACACAGAACATGGGGGAGCATGAGTCTTTATTTTATGATTGTGATCCACAAAGGCCAAAATTGAGCCACAGACCAGGAGGAACAGAGGAGAGGACGGAGCGACTGTCTGGGGGAATGGACCGTGCCTCACCGGGAACCCTGCAGGGGACCTGGTTTTTCTTTTCTCAACTCCTAACCCGCCAGTGCCTCTCTCAGACTAGTCTGCCGTCTCGACCCAAGTAGGGTCACACCGTGCAAGCAGCACCAAAGAAGGCCTCCTGGGGTTCGTCCCACACCCAGGAGGGCCCATATCCTCCTCTTCGCAGGCTTAAGGACCTGCATTGGGCCGGTTGACCCGCAATTTTGCATCTCAGCCAAGTAAACTCCTGCAAACCAAAGAAAATGGGACAGAGAAATAATTGGACACAATAACAACATCAAAAATTACAACAACACTAGACGCCTAACCCAGGCCCTTTTCCTAACCCTAAAGACTCCCTCCCCTTGCCTAAACCTAAAGACTCCCCCCCTGGCCTAAAGCTAACCCTAGCAAGTACTTACCTGGAAAAGAGCAGTCCTCTCACCACCTGAAAAGAAGAAGAAGGAGAAAAATCAATAAAATAAAGACAACATGTACTTACCTTTACTTCTATCGCCACCTGTAAAGAAAAAGACAAACAGTCAAAAACAAGAACAAGAAAAACACAAAAAGATTAAAATCAAAAAACAGAAAAAAGAGATAAACCAAAAAAAGAGAATAACATTAAAAACAGGAAAAAACAAGTAAGAAGCAATCCTCATTCTAGAGAGTTCCGGGCGGAGCCAACAGGGAGACAAGCACAGACATGCCTCTCCTTTTCTCATTTCCACTCAAACTTTGGAGGGACCAAACCAAGCAAAAGAGGGAGCTGGTTGGGATTTAATAGTGTGCTAAGGCCTGAAGAAGACCAAGGTAGGTCGAAACGTTGCCCAAATGCACACTATTTTTTAGTTTTGGGGTTTTTTCAATTTTTAATTTTCTACATTTTTTATCATCATAATTTAACGCATTATTTAATTTTTTGGGGATTTTTGTTTACACCTTAGTTGTTTAATTTGACGTTTTTTGAAAGCTAACTAAAGCAAGAAAAGAAAAACAAGAAGACATAAAACTAAGCAAAGTACAGAAAGCTAACTAAAGCAAGATAAGAAAAACAAGAAGACAAAACTAAGCAAAGTACAGACAAGAAAAATAAGAAGACAACAAAACTAAGCACAGTACGAAAAGAAAAACAAGTAGACAACAAAACTAAGCACAGTAAGAAGAGAAAAACAAGGACAAAACTAAGCAAAGTACAGACAAGAAAAATAAGAAGACAACAAAACTAAGCACAGTACGAAAAGAAAAACAAGTAGACAACAAAACTAAGCACAGTAAGAAGAGAAAAACAAGAAATGACACAGAACATGGGGGAGCATGAGTCTTTATTTTATGATTGTGATCCACAAAGGCCAAAATTGAGCCACAGACCAGGAGGAACAGAGGAGAGGACGGAGCGACTGTCTTGGGGAATGGACCGTGCCTCACCGGGAACCCTGCAGGGGACCTGGTTTTTCTTTTCTCAACTCCTAACCCGCCAGTGCCTCTCTCAGACTAGTCTGCCGTCTCGACCCAAGTAGGGTCACACCGTGCAAGCAGCACCAAAGAAGGCCTCCTGGGGTTCGTCCCACACCCAGGAGGGCCCATATCCTCCTCTTCGCAGGCTTAAGGACCTGCATTGGGCCGGTTGACCCGCAATTTTGCATCTCAGCCAAGTAAACTCCTGCAAACCAAAGAAAATGGGACAGAGAAATAATTGGACACAATAACAACATCAAAAATTACAACAACACTAGACGCCTAACCCAGGCCCTTTTCCTAACCCTAAAGACTCCCTCCCTTGCCTAAACCTAAAGACTCCCCCTGGCCTAAAGCTAACCCTAGCAAGTACTTACCTGGAAAAGAGCAGTCCTCTCACCACCTGAAAAGAAGAAGAAGGAGAAAAATCAATAAAATAAAGACAACATGTACTTACCTTTACTTCTATCGCCACCTGTAAAGAAAAAGACAAACAGTCAAAAACAAGAACAAGAAAAACACAAAAAGATTAAAATCAAAAAACAGAAAAAAGAGATAAACCAAAAAAAGAGAATAACATTAAAAAACAGGAAAAAACAAGTAAGAAGCAATCCTCATTCTAGAGAGTTCCGGGGGCGGAGCCAACAGGGAGACAAGCACAGACATGCCTCTCCTTTTCTCATTTCCACTCAAACTTTGGAGGGACCAAACCAAGCAAAAGAGGGAGCTGGTTGGGATTTAATAGTGTGCTAAGGCCTGAAGAAGACCAAGGTAGGTCGAAACGTTGCCCAAATGCACACTATTTTTTAGTTTTGGGGTTTTTTCAATTTTTAATTTTCTACAATTTTTATCATCATAATTTAACGCATTATTTAATTTTTTGGGGATTTTTGTTTACACCTTAGTTGTTTAATTTGACGTTTTTTGAAAGCTAACTAAAGCAAGAAAAGAAAAACAAGAAGACATAAAACTAAGCAAAGTACAGAAAGCTAACTAAAGCAAGATAAGAAAAACAAGAAGACAAAACTAAGCAAAGTACAGACAAGAAAAATAAGAAGACAACAAAACTAAGCACAGTACGAAAAGAAAAACAAGTAGACAACAAAACTAAGCACAGTAAGAAGAGAAAAACAAGGACAAAACTAAGCAAAGTACAGACAAGAAAAATAAGAAGACAACAAAACTAAGCACAGTACGAAAAGAAAAACAAGTAGACAACAAAACTAAGCACAGTAAGAAGAGAAAAACAAGAAATGACACAGAACATGGGGGAGCATGAGTCTTTATTTTATGATTGTGATCCACAAAGGCCAAAATTGAGCCACAGACCAGGAGGAACAGAGGAGAGGACGGAGCGACTGTCTTGGGGAATGGACCGTGCCTCACCGGGAACCCTGCAGGGGACCTGGTTTTTCTTTTCTCAACTCCTAACCCGCCAGTGCCTCTCTCAGACTAGTCTGCCGTCTCGACCCAAGTAGGGTCACACCGTGCAAGCAGCACCAAAGAAGGCCTCCTGGGGTTCGTCCCACACCCAGGAGGGCCCATATCCTCCTCTTCGCAGGCTTAAGGACCTGCATTGGGCCGGTTGACCCGCAATTTTGCATCTCAGCCAAGTAAACTCCTGCAAACCAAAGAAAATGGGACAGAGAAATAATTGGACACAATAACAACATCAAAAATTACAACAACACTAGACGCCTAACCCAGGCCCTTTTCCTAACCCTAAAGACTCCCTCCCTTGCCTAAACCTAAAGACTCCCCCTGGCCTAAAGCTAACCCTAGCAAGTACTTACCTGGAAAAGAGCAGTCCTCTCACCACCTGAAAAGAAGAAGAAGGAGAAAAATCAATAAAATAAAGACAACATGTACTTACCTTTACTTCTATCGCCACCTGTAAAGAAAAAGACAAACAGTCAAAAACAAGAACAAGAAAAACACAAAAAGATTAAAATCAAAAAACAGAAAAAGAGATAAACCAAAAAAGAGAATAACATTAAAAAACAGGAAAAAACAAGTAAGAAGCAATCCTCATTCTAGAGAGTTCCGGGCGGAGCCAACAGGGAGACAAGCACAGACATGCCTCTCCTTTTCTCATTTCCACTCAAACTTTGGAGGGACCAAACCAAGCAAAAGAGGGAGCTGGTTGGGATTTAATAGTGTGCTAAGGCCTGAAGAAGACCAAGGTAGGTCGAAACGTTGCCCAAATGCACACTATTTTTTAGTTTTGGGGTTTTTTCAATTTTTAATTTTCTACATTTTTATCATCATAATTTAACGCATTATTTAATTTTTTGGGGATTTTTGTTTACACCTTAGTTGTTTAATTTGACGTTTTTGAAAGCTAACTAAAGCAAGAAAAGAAAAACAAGAAGACATAAAACTAAGCAAAGTACAGAAAGCTAACTAAAGCAAGATAAGAAAAACAAGAAGACAAAACTAAGCAAAGTACAGACAAGAAAAATAAGAAGACAACAAAACTAAGCACAGTACGAAAAGAAAAACAAGTAGACAACAAAACTAAGCACAGTAAGAAGAGAAAAACAAGGACAAAACTAAGCAAAGTACAGACAAGAAAAATAAGAAGACAACAAAACTAAGCACAGTACGAAAAGAAAAACAAGTAGACAACAAAACTAAGCACAGTAAGAAGAGAAAAACAAGAAATGACACAGAACATGGGGGAGCATGAGTCTTTATTTTATGATTGTGATCCACAAAGGCCAAAATTGAGCCACAGACCAGGAGGAACAGAGGAGAGGACGGAGCGACTGTCTGGGGGAATGGACCGTGCCTCACCGGGACCCCTGCAGGGGACCTGGTTTTTCTTTTCTCAACTCCTAACCCGCCAGTGCCTCTCTCAGACTAGTCTGCCGTCTCGACCCAAGTAGGGTCACACCGTGCAAGCAGCACCAAAGAAGGCCTCCTGGGGTTCGTCCCACACCCAGGAGGGCCCATATCCTCCTCTTCGCAGGCTTAAGGACCTGCATTGGGCCGGTTGACCCGCAATTTTGCATCTCAGCCAAGTAAACTCCTGCAAACCAAAGAAAATGGGACAGAGAAATAATTGGACACAATAACAACATCAAAAATTACAACAACACTAGACGCCTAACCCAGGCCCTTTTCCTAACCCTAAAGACTCCCTCCCCTTGCCTAAACCTAAAGACTCCCCCCCTGGCCTAAAGCTAACCCTAGCAAGTACTTACCTGGAAAAGAGCAGTCCTCTCACCACCTGAAAAGAAGAAGAAGGAGAAAAATCAATAAAATAAAGACAACATGTACTTACCTTTACTTCTATCGCCACCTGTAAAGAAAAAGACAAACAGTCAAAAACAAGAACAAGAAAAACACAAAAAGATTAAAATCAAAAAACAGAAAAAGAGATAAACCAAAAAAGAGAATAACATTAAAAACAGGAAAAAACAAGTAAGAAGCAATCCTCATTCTAGAGAGTTCCGGGGGCGGAGCCAACAGGGAGACAAGCACAGACATGCCTCTCCTTTTCTCATTTCCACTCAAACTTTGGAGGGACCAAACCAAGCAAAAGAGGGAGCTGGTTGGGATTTAATAGTGTGCTAAGGCCTGAAGAAGACCAAGGTAGGTCGAAACGTTGCCCAAATGCACACTATTTTTTAGTTTTGGGGTTTTTTCAATTTTTAATTTTCTACAATTTTTATCATCATAATTTAACGCATTATTTAATTTTTTGGGGATTTTTGTTTACACCTTAGTTGTTTAATTTGACGTTTTTTGAAAGCTAACTAAAGCAAGAAAAGAAAAACAAGAAGACATAAAACTAAGCAAAGTACAGAAAGCTAACTAAAGCAAGATAAGAAAAACAAGAAGACAAAACTAAGCAAAGTACAGACAAGAAAAATAAGAAGACAACAAAACTAAGCACAGTACGAAAAGAAAAACAAGTAGACAACAAAACTAAGCACAGTAAGAAGAGAAAAACAAGGACAAAACTAAGCAAAGTACAGACAAGAAAAATAAGAAGACAACAAAACTAAGCACAGTACGAAAAGAAAAACAAGTAGACAACAAAACTAAGCACAGTAAGAAGAGAAAAACAAGAAATGACACAGAACATGGGGGAGCATGAGTCTTTATTTTATGATTGTGATCCACAAAGGCCAAAATTGAGCCACAGACCAGGAGGAACAGAGGAGAGGACGGAGCGACTGTCTTGGGGAATGGACCGTGCCTCACCGGGACCCCTGCAGGGGACCTGGTTTTTCTTTTCTCAACTCCTAACCCGCCAGTGCCTCTCTCAGACTAGTCTGCCGTCTCGACCCAAGTAGGGTCACACCGTGCAAGCAGCACCAAAGAAGGCCTCCTGGGGTTCGTCCCACACCCAGGAGGGCCCATATCCTCCTCTTCGCAGGCTTAAGGACCTGCATTGGGCCGGTTGACCCGCAATTTTGCATCTCAGCCAAGTAAACTCCTGCAAACCAAAGAAAATGGGACAGAGAAATAATTGGACACAATAACAACATCAAAAATTACAACAACACTAGACGCCTAACCCAGGCCCTTTTCCTAACCCTAAAGACTCCCTCCCCTTGCCTAAACCTAAAGACTCCCCCTGGCCTAAAGCTAACCCTAGCAAGTACTTACCTGGAAAAGAGCAGTCCTCTCACCACCTGAAAAGAAGAAGAAGGAGAAAAATCAATAAAATAAAGACAACATGTACTTACCTTTACTTCTATCGCCACCTGTAAAGAAAAAGACAAACAGTCAAAAACAAGAACAAGAAAAACACAAAAAGATTAAAATCAAAAAACAGAAAAAGAGATAAACCAAAAAAAGAGAATAACATTAAAAACAGGAAAAAACAAGTAAGAAGCAATCCTCATTCTAGAGAGTTCCGGGGGCGGAGCCAACAGGGAGACAAGCACAGACATGCCTCTCCTTTTCTCATTTCCACTCAAACTTTGGAGGGACCAAACCAAGCAAAAGAGGGAGCTGGTTGGGATTTAATAGTGTGCTAAGGCCTGAAGAAGACCAAGGTAGGTCGAAACGTTGCCCAAATGCACACTATTTTTTAGTTTTGGGGTTTTTTCAATTTTTAATTTTCTACAATTTTTATCATCATAATTTAACGCATTATTTAATTTTTTGGGGATTTTTGTTTACACCTTAGTTGTTTAATTTGACGTTTTTTGAAAGCTAACTAAAGCAAGAAAAGAAAAACAAGAAGACATAAAACTAAGCAAAGTACAGAAAGCTAACTAAAGCAAGATAAGAAAAACAAGAAGACAAAACTAAGCAAAGTACAGACAAGAAAAATAAGAAGACAACAAAACTAAGCACAGTACGAAAAGAAAAACAAGTAGACAACAAAACTAAGCACAGTAAGAAGAGAAAAACAAGGACAAAACTAAGCAAAGTACAGACAAGAAAAATAAGAAGACAACAAAACTAAGCACAGTACGAAAAGAAAAACAAGTAGACAACAAAACTAAGCACAGTAAGAAGAGAAAAACAAGAAATGACACAGAACATGGGGGAGCATGAGTCTTTATTTTATGATTGTGATCCACAAAGGCCAAAATTGAGCCACAGACCAGGAGGAACAGAGGAGAGGACGGAGCGACTGTCTGGGGGAATGGACCGTGCCTCACCGGGACCCCTGCAGGGGACCTGGTTTTTCTTTTCTCAACTCCTAACCCGCCAGTGCCTCTCTCAGACTAGTCTGCCGTCTCGACCCAAGTAGGGTCACACCGTGCAAGCAGCACCAAAGAAGGCCTCCTGGGGTTCGTCCCACACCCAGGAGGGCCCATATCCTCCTCTTCGCAGGCTTAAGGACCTGCATTGGGCCGGTTGACCCGCAATTTTGCATCTCAGCCAAGTAAACTCCTGCAAACCAAAGAAAATGGGACAGAGAAATAATTGGACACAATAACAACATCAAAAATTACAACAACACTAGACGCCTAACCCAGGCCCTTTTCCTAACCCTAAAGACTCCCTCCCCTTGCCTAAACCTAAAGACTCCCCCTGGCCTAAAGCTAACCCTAGCAAGTACTTACCTGGAAAAGAGCAGTCCTCTCACCACCTGAAAAGAAGAAGAAGGAGAAAAATCAATAAAATAAAGACAACATGTACTTACCTTTACTTCTATCGCCACCTGTAAAGAAAAAGACAAACAGTCAAAAACAAGAACAAGAAAAACACAAAAAGATTAAAATCAAAAAACAGAAAAAGAGATAAACCAAAAAAGAGAATAACATTAAAAAACAGGAAAAAACAAGTAAGAAGCAATCCTCATTCTAGAGAGTTCCGGGGGCGGAGCCAACAGGGAGACAAGCACAGACATGCCTCTCCTTTTCTCATTTCCACTCAAACTTTGGAGGGACCAAACCAAGCAAAAGAGGGAGCTGGTTGGGATTTAATAGTGTGCTAAGGCCTGAAGAAGACCAAGGTAGGTCGAAACGTTGCCCAAATGCACACTATTTTTTAGTTTTGGGGTTTTTTCAATTTTTAATTTTCTACAATTTTTATCATCATAATTTAACGCATTATTTAATTTTTTGGGGATTTTTGTTTACACCTTAGTTGTTTAATTTGACGTTTTTGAAAGCTAACTAAAGCAAGAAAAGAAAAACAAGAAGACATAAAACTAAGCAAAGTACAGAAAGCTAACTAAAGCAAGATAAGAAAAACAAGAAGACAAAACTAAGCAAAGTACAGACAAGAAAAATAAGAAGACAACAAAACTAAGCACAGTACGAAAAGAAAAACAAGTAGACAACAAAACTAAGCACAGTAAGAAGAGAAAAACAAGGACAAAACTAAGCAAAGTACAGACAAGAAAAATAAGAAGACAACAAAACTAAGCACAGTACGAAAAGAAAAACAAGTAGACAACAAAACTAAGCACAGTAAGAAGAGAAAAACAAGAAATGACACAGAACATGGGGGAGCATGAGTCTTTATTTTATGATTGTGATCCACAAAGGCCAAAATTGAGCCACAGACCAGGAGGAACAGAGGAGAGGACGGAGCGACTGTCTTGGGGAATGGACCGTGCCTCACCGGGACCCCTGCAGGGGACCTGGTTTTTCTTTTCTCAACTCCTAACCCGCCAGTGCCTCTCTCAGACTAGTCTGCCGTCTCGACCCAAGTAGGGTCACACCGTGCAAGCAGCACCAAAGAAGGCCTCCTGGGGTTCGTCCCACACCCAGGAGGGCCCATATCCTCCTCTTCGCAGGCTTAAGGACCTGCATTGGGCCGGTTGACCCGCAATTTTGCATCTCAGCCAAGTAAACTCCTGCAAACCAAAGAAAATGGGACAGAGAAATAATTGGACACAATAACAACATCAAAAATTACAACAACACTAGACGCCTAACCCAGGCCCTTTTCCTAACCCTAAAGACTCCCTCCCCTTGCCTAAACCTAAAGACTCCCCCTGGCCTAAAGCTAACCCTAGCAAGTACTTACCTGGAAAAGAGCAGTCCTCTCACCACCTGAAAAGAAGAAGAAGGAGAAAAATCAATAAAATAAAGACAACATGTACTTACCTTTACTTCTATCGCCACCTGTAAAGAAAAAGACAAACAGTCAAAAACAAGAACAAGAAAAACACAAAAAGATTAAAATCAAAAAACAGAAAAAAGAGATAAACCAAAAAAAAGAGAATAACATTAAAAAAACAGGAAAAAACAAGTAAGAAGCAATCCTCATTCTAGAGAGTTCCGGGGGGCGGAGCCAACAGGGAGACAAGCACAGACATGCCTCTCCTTTTCTCATTTCCACTCAAACTTTGGAGGGACCAAACCAAGCAAAAGAGGGAGCTGGTTGGGATTTAATAGTGTGCTAAGGCCTGAAGAAGACCAAGGTAGGTCGAAACGTTGCCCAAATGCACACTATTTTTTAGTTTTGGGGTTTTTTCAATTTTTAATTTTCTACAATTTTTATCATCATAATTTAACGCATTATTTAATTTTTTGGGGATTTTTGTTTACACCTTAGTTGTTTAATTTGACGTTTTTGAAAGCTAACTAAAGCAAGAAAAGAAAAACAAGAAGACATAAAACTAAGCAAAGTACAGAAAGCTAACTAAAGCAAGATAAGAAAAACAAGAAGACAAAACTAAGCAAAGTACAGACAAGAAAAATAAGAAGACAACAAAACTAAGCACAGTACGAAAAGAAAAACAAGTAGACAACAAAACTAAGCACAGTAAGAAGAGAAAAACAAGGACAAAACTAAGCAAAGTACAGACAAGAAAAATAAGAAGACAACAAAACTAAGCACAGTACGAAAAGAAAAACAAGTAGACAACAAAACTAAGCACAGTAAGAAGAGAAAAACAAGAAATGACACAGAACATGGGGAGCATGAGTCTTTATTTTATGATTGTGATCCACAAAGGCCAAAATTGAGCCACAGACCAGGAGGAACAGAGGAGAGGACGGAGCGACTGTCTGGGGGAATGGACCGTGCCTCACCGGGACCCCTGCAGGGGACCTGGTTTTTCTTTTCTCAACTCCTAACCCGCCAGTGCCTCTCTCAGACTAGTCTGCCGTCTCGACCCAAGTAGGGTCACACCGTGCAAGCAGCACCAAAGAAGGCCTCCTGGGGTTCGTCCCACACCCAGGAGGGCCCATATCCTCCTCTTCGCAGGCTTAAGGACCTGCATTGGGCCGGTTGACCCGCAATTTTGCATCTCAGCCAAGTAAACTCCTGCAAACCAAAGAAAATGGGACAGAGAAATAATTGGACACAATAACAACATCAAAAATTACAACAACACTAGACGCCTAACCCAGGCCCTTTTCCTAACCCTAAAGACTCCCTCCCCTTGCCTAAACCTAAAGACTCCCCCTGGCCTAAAGCTAACCCTAGCAAGTACTTACCTGGAAAAGAGCAGTCCTCTCACCACCTGAAAAGAAGAAGAAGGAGAAAAATCAATAAAATAAAGACAACATGTACTTACCTTTACTTCTATCGCCACCTGTAAAGAAAAAGACAAACAGTCAAAAACAAGAACAAGAAAAACACAAAAAGATTAAAATCAAAAAACAGAAAAAAGAGATAAACCAAAAAAAAGAGAATAACATTAAAAAAACAGGAAAAAACAAGTAAGAAGCAATCCTCATTCTAGAGAGTTCCGGGGGCGGAGCCAACAGGGAGACAAGCACAGACATGCCTCTCCTTTTCTCATTTCCACTCAAACTTTGGAGGGACCAAACCAAGCAAAAGAGGGAGCTGGTTGGGATTTAATAGTGTGCTAAGGCCTGAAGAAGACCAAGGTAGGTCGAAACGTTGCCCAAATGCACACTATTTTTTAGTTTTGGGGTTTTTTCAATTTTTAATTTTCTACATTTTTTATCATCATAATTTAACGCATTATTTAATTTTTTGGGGATTTTTGTTTACACCTTAGTTGTTTAATTTGACGTTTTTTGAAAGCTAACTAAAGCAAGAAAAGAAAAACAAGAAGACATAAAAAAAAAAAAAAAGAAGAACAAACAAAACTAAGCACAGTAAGACAAGAAAAACAAGTAGACAACAAAACTAAGCACAGTAAAAAAAAAAAAACAAGAAAAGACACGAACATGGGGAGCATGAGTCTTTATTTTATGATTGTGATCCACAAAGGCCAAAATTGAGCCACAGACCAGGAGGAACAGAGGAGAGGACGGAGCGACTGTCTGGGGAATGGACCGTGCCTCACCGGGACCTCTGCAGGGGACCTGGTTTTTCTTTTCTCAACTCCTAACCCGCCAGTGCCTCTCTCAGACTAGTCTGCCGTCTCGACCCAAGTAGGGTCACACCGTGCAAGCAGCACCAAAGAAGGCCTCCTGGGGTTCGTCCCACACCCAGGAGGGCCCATATCCTCCTCTTCGCAGGCTTAAGGACCTGCATTGGGCCGGTTGACCCGCAATTTTGCATCTCAGCCAAGTAAACTCCTGCAAACCAAAGAAAATGGGACAGAGAAATAATTGGACACAATAACAACATCAAAAATTACAACAACACTAGACGCCTAACCCAGGCCCTTTTCCTAACCCTAAAGACTCCCTCCCCTTGCCTAAACCTAAAGACTCCCCCTGGCCTAAAGCTAACCCTAGCAAGTACTTACCTGGAAAAGAGCAGTCCTCTCACCACCTGAAAAGAAGAAGAAGGAGAAAAATCAATAAAATAAAGACAACATGTACTTACCTTTACTTCTATCGCCACCTGTAAAGAAAAAGACAAACAGTCAAAAACAAGAACAAGAAAAACACAAAAAGATTAAAATCAAAAACAGAAAAAAGATAAACCAAAAAAGAGAATAACATTAAAAAACAGGAAAAAACAAGTAAGAAGCAATCCTCATTCTAGAGAGTTCCGGGGCGGAGCCAACAGGGAGACAAGCACAGACATGCCTCTCCTTTTCTCATTTCCACTCAAACTTTGGAGGGACCAAACCAAGCAAAAGAGGGAGCTGGTTGGGATTTAATAGTGTGCTAAGGCCTGAAGAAGACCAAGGTAGGTCGAAACGTTGCCCAAATGCACACTATTTTTTAGTTTTGGGGTTTTTTCAATTTTTATTTTCTACATTTTTTATCTTCATAATTTAACGCATTATTTAATTTTTTGGGGATTTTTGTTTACACCTTAGTTGTTTAATTTGAAGTTTTTTGAAAGCTAAGTAAAGCAACATAATAAAAACAAGAAGACATCAAAACTAAGCACAGTAAGACTAAGAAAAACAAGTAGACAACAAAACTAAGCAAAGTAAAATAAGTCAACAAGAAGACAACAAAACTAAGCACAGTAAGAGAACAAGAACAAGAAGACAACAAAACTAAGTACAGTACAAGACAAAAATAAGAAAAGACACAGAACATGGGGGAGCATGAGTCTTTATTTTATGATTGTGATCCACAAAGGCCAAAATTGAGCCACAGACCAGGAGGAACAGAGGAGAGGACGGAGCGACTGTCTGGGGGAATGGACCGTGCCTCACCGGGAACCCTGCAGGGGACCTGGTTTTTCTTATCTCAACTCCTAACCCGCCAGTGCCTCTCTCAGACTAGTCTGCCGTCTCGACCCAAGTAGGGTCACACCGTGCAAGCAGCACCAAAGAAGGCCTCCTGGGGTTCGTCCCACACCCAGGAGGGCCCATATCCTCCTCTTCGCAGGCTTAAGGACCTGCATTGGGCCGGTTGACCCGCAATTTTGCATCTCAGCCAAGTAAACTCCTGCAAACCAAAGAAAATGGGACAGAGAAATAATTGGACACAATAACAACATCAAAAATTACAACAACACTAGACGCCTAACCCAGGCCCTTTTCCTAACCCTAAAGACTCCCTCCCCTTGCCTAAACCTAAAGACTCCCCCTGGCCTAAAGCTAACCCTAGCAAGTACTTACCTGGAAAAGAGCAGTCCTCTCACCACCTGAAAAGAAGAAGAAGGAGAAAAATCAATAAAATAAAGACAACATGTACTTACCTTTACTTCTATCGCCACCTGTAAAGAAAAAGACAAACAGTCAAAAACAAGAACAAGAAAAACACAAAAAGATTAAAATCAAAAAACAGAAAAAAGATAAACCAAAAAAAAGAGAACAACATTAAAAAACAGGAAAAAACAAGTAAGAAGCAATCCTCATTCTAGAGAGTTCCGGGGGCGGAGCCAACAGGGAGACAAGCACAGACATGCCTCTCCTTTTCTCATTTCCACTCAAACTTTGGAGGGACCAAACCAAGCAAAAGAGGGAGCTGGTTGGGATTTAATAGTGTGCTAAGGCCTGAAGAAGACCAAGGTAGGTCGAAACGTTGCCCAAATGCACACTATTTTTTAGTTTTGGGGTTTTTTCAATTTTTTATTTTCTACATTTTTTATCTTCATAATTTAACGCATTATTTAATTTTTTGGGGATTTTTGTTTACACCTTAGTTGTTTAATTTGAAGTTTTTTGAAAGCTAAGTAAAGCAACATAATAAAAACAAGAAGACATCAAAACTAAGCACAGTAAGACTAAGAAAAACAAGTAGACAACAAAACTAAGCAAAGTAAAATAAGTCAACAAGAAGACAACAAAACTAAGCACAGTAAGAGAACAAGAACAAGAAGACAACAAAACTAAGTACAGTACAAGACAAAAATAAGAAAAGACACAGAACATGGGGGAGCATGAGTCTTTATTTTATGATTGTGATCCACAAAGGCCAAAATTGAGCCACAGACCAGGAGGAACAGAGGAGAGGACGGAGCGACTGTCTGTGGGAATGGACCGTGCCTCACCGGGACCCCTGCAGGGGACCTGGTTTTTCTTATCTCAACTCCTAACCCGCCAGTGCCTCTCTCAGACTAGTCTGCCGTCTCGACCCAAGTAGGGTCACACCGTGCAAGCAGCACCAAAGAAGGCCTCCTGGGGTTCGTCCCACACCCAGGAGGGCCCATATCCTCCTCTTCGCAGGCTTAAGGACCTGCATTGGGCCGGTTGACCCGCAATTTTGCATCTCAGCCAAGTAAACTCCTGCAAACCAAAGAAAATGGGACAGAGAAATAATTGGACACAATAACAACATCAAAAATTACAACAACACTAGACGCCTAACCCAGGCCCTTTTCCTAACCCTAAAGACTCCCTCCCCTTGCCTAAACCTAAAGACTCCCCCCCTTGGCCTAAAGCTAACCCTAGCAAGTACTTACCTGGAAAAGAGCAGTCCTCTCACCACCTGAAAAGAAGAAGAAGGAGAAAAATCAATAAAATAAAGACAACATGTACTTACCTTTACTTCTATCGCCACCTGTAAAGAAAAAGACAAACAGTCAAAAACAAGAACAAGAAAAACACAAAAAGATTAAAATCAAAAAACAGAAAAAAGATAAACCAAAAAAGAGAATAACATTAAAAACAGGAAAAACAAGTAAGAAGCAATCCTCATTCTAGAGAGTTCCGGGGCGGAGCCAACAGGGAGACAAGCACAGACATGCCTCTCCTTTTCTCATTTCCACTCAAACTTTGGAGGGACCAAACCAAGCAAAAGAGGGAGCTGGTTGGGATTTAATAGTGTGCTAAGGCCTGAAGAAGACCAAGGTAGGTCGAAACGTTGCCCAAATGCACACTATTTTTTAGTTTTGGGGTTTTTTCAATTTTTTATTTTCTACATTTTTTATCTTCATAATTTAACGCATTATTTAATTTTTTGGGGATTTTTGTTTACACCTTAGTTGTTTAATTTGAAGTTTTTTGAAAGCTAAGTAAAGCAACATAATAAAAACAAGAAGACATCAAAACTAAGCACAGTAAGACTAAGAAAAACAAGTAGACAACAAAACTAAGCAAAGTAAAATAAGTCAACAAGAAGACAACAAAACTAAGCACAGTAAGAGAACAAGAACAAGAAGACAACAAAACTAAGTACAGTACAAGACAAAAATAAGAAAAGACACAGAACATGGGGGAGCATGAGTCTTTATTTTATGATTGTGATCCACAAAGGCCAAAATTGAGCCACAGACCAGGAGGAACAGAGGAGAGGACGGAGCGACTGTCTGTGGGAATGGACCGTGCCTCACCGGGAACCCTGCAGGGGACCTGGTTTTTCTTATCTCAACTCCTAACCCGCCAGTGCCTCTCTCAGACTAGTCTGCCGTCTCGACCCAAGTAGGGTCACACCGTGCAAGCAGCACCAAAGAAGGCCTCCTGGGGTTCGTCCCACACCCAGGAGGGCCCATATCCTCCTCTTCGCAGGCTTAAGGACCTGCATTGGGCCGGTTGACCCGCAATTTTGCATCTCAGCCAAGTAAACTCCTGCAAACCAAAGAAAATGGGACAGAGAAATAATTGGACACAATAACAACATCAAAAATTACAACAACACTAGACGCCTAACCCAGGCCCTTTTCCTAACCCTAAAGACTCCCTCCCCTTGCCTAAACCTAAAGACTCCCCCTGGCCTAAAGCTAACCCTAGCAAGTACTTACCTGGAAAAGAGCAGTCCTCTCACCACCTGAAAAGAAGAAGAAGGAGAAAAATCAATAAAATAAAGACAACATGTACTTACCTTTACTTCTATCGCCACCTGTAAAGAAAAAGACAAACAGTCAAAAACAAGAACAAGAAAAACACAAAAAGATTAAAATCAAAAAACAGAAAAAAAGATAAACCAAAAAAGAGAATAACATTAAAAACAGGAAAAACAAGTAAGAAGCAATCCTCATTCTAGAGAGTTCCGGGGGCGGAGCCAACAGGGAGACAAGCACAGACATGCCTCTCCTTTTCTCATTTCCACTCAAACTTTGGAGGGACCAAACCAAGCAAAAGAGGGAGCTGGTTGGGATTTAATAGTGTGCTAAGGCCTGAAGAAGACCAAGGTAGGTCGAAACGTTGCCCAAATGCACACTATTTTTTAGTTTTGGGGTTTTTTCAATTTTTATTTTCTACATTTTTATCTTCATAATTTAACGCATTATTTAATTTTTTGGGGATTTTTGTTTACACCTTAGTTGTTTAATTTGAAGTTTTTTGAAAGCTAAGTAAAGCAACATAATAAAAACAAGAAGACATCAAAACTAAGCACAGTAAGACTAAGAAAAACAAGTAGACAACAAAACTAAGCAAAGTAAAATAAGTCAACAAGAAGACAACAAAACTAAGCACAGTAAGAGAACAAGAACAAGAAGACAACAAAACTAAGTACAGTACAAGACAAAAATAAGAAAAGACACAGAACATGGGGGAGCATGAGTCTTTATTTTATGATTGTGATCCACAAAGGCCAAAATTGAGCCACAGACCAGGAGGAACAGAGGAGAGGACGGAGCGACTGTCTGGGGGAATGGACCGTGCCTCACCGGGACCCCTGCAGGGGACCTGGTTTTTCTTATCTCAACTCCTAACCCGCCAGTGCCTCTCTCAGACTAGTCTGCCGTCTCGACCCAAGTAGGGTCACACCGTGCAAGCAGCACCAAAGAAGGCCTCCTGGGGTTCGTCCCACACCCAGGAGGGCCCATATCCTCCTCTTCGCAGGCTTAAGGACCTGCATTGGGCCGGTTGACCCGCAATTTTGCATCTCAGCCAAGTAAACTCCTGCAAACCAAAGAAAATGGGACAGAGAAATAATTGGACACAATAACAACATCAAAAATTACAACAACACTAGACGCCTAACCCAGGCCCTTTTCCTAACCCTAAAGACTCCCTCCCTTGCCTAAACCTAAAGACTCCCCTGGCCTAAAGCTAACCCTAGCAAGTACTTACCTGGAAAAGAGCAGTCCTCTCACCACCTGAAAAGAAGAAGAAGGAGAAAAATCAATAAAATAAAGACAACATGTACTTACCTTTACTTCTATCGCCACCTGTAAAGAAAAAGACAAACAGTCAAAAACAAGAACAAGAAAAACACAAAAAGATTAAAATCAAAAACAGAAAAAGAGATAAACCAAAAAAGAGAATAAAAAAAAAAAAGAAAAAAGAAAAAACAAAACAACCCCCCCCCCGGGGGGGGAGGGGGGGGGGGGAACAAAAAGAGAACCCCCACTCTCTCTTCCCTCTCCTTTTCCCCAAAAAAGGGGGGGGACACCAAACGAGGGGGGGGGGAGGGGGGAAAAATAAAGGGGGGAGAAGGAAAAAAAAAGAAAAAGGGGGGGGGGAGAGTGGCCCCAAAACACAAAATTTTTTATTTTTGGGGTTTTTTCAATTTTTAATTTTCTACATTTTTTATCATCATAATTTAACGCATTATTTAATTTTTTGGGGATTTTTGTTTACACCTTAGTTGTTTAATTTGACGTTTTTTGAAAGCTAACTAAAGCAAGAAAAGAAAAACAAGAAGACATAAAACTAAGCAAAGTACAGAAAGCTAACTAAAGCAAGATAAGAAAAACAAGAAGACATAAAACTAAGCAAAGTACAGACAAGAAAAAAATAAGAAGACAACAAAACTAAGCACAGTACGAAAAGAAAAACAAGTAGACAACAAAACTAAGCACAGTAAGAAGAGAAAAACAAGAAATGACACACAACATGGGGAGCATGAGTCTTTATTTTATAATTGTGATCCACAAAGGCCAAAATTGAGCCACAGACCAGGAGGAACAGAGGAGAGGACGGAGCGACTGTCTTGGGGAATGGACCGTGCCTCACCGGGAACCCTGCAGGGGACCTGGTTTTTCTTTTCTCAACTCCTAACCCGCCAGTGCCTCTCTCAGACTAGTCTGCCGTCTCGACCCAAGTAGGGTCACACCGTGCAAGCAGCACCAAAGAAGGCCTCCTGGGGTTCGTCCCACACCCAGGAGGGCCCATATCCTCCTCTTCGCAGGCTTAAGGACCTGCATTGGGCCGGTTGACCCGCAATTTTGCATCTCAGCCAAGTAAACTCCTGTAGACAGAAGAGAATGGGACATAATTGGACACAACAACAACATCAAAAAATTACAACAACACTAGACGCCTAACCAGGCCCTTTTCCTAACCCTAAAGACTCCCTCCCCTTGCCTAAACCTAAAGACTCCCCCCTGGCCTAAAGCTAACCCTAGCAATTACTTACCTGGAAAAGAGCAGTCCTCTCACCACCTGAAAAGAAGAAGAAGGAGAAAAATCAATAAAATAAAGACAACATGTACTTACCTTTACTTCTATCGCCACCTGTAAAGAAAAAGACAAACAGTCAAAAACAAGAACAAGAAAAACACAAAAAGATTCAAATTAAAAAACAGAAAAAAGAGATAAACCAAAAAAAGAGAATAAAATTAAAAAACAGGAAAAAACAAGTAAGAAGCAATCCTCATTCTAGAGAGTTCCGGGGGCGGAGCCAACAGGGAGACAAGCACAGACATGCCTCTCCTTTTCTCATTTCCACTCAAACTTTGGAGGGACCAAACCAAGCAAAAGAGGGAGCTGGTTGGGATTTAATAGTGTGCTAAGGCCTGAAGAAGACCAAGGTAGGTCGAAACGTTGCCCAAATGCACACTATTTTTTAGTTTTGGGGTTTTTTCAATTTTTAATTTTCTACATTTTTTATCATCATAATTTAACGCATTATTTAATTTTTTGGGGATTTTTGTTTACACCTTAGTTGTTTAATTTGACGTTTTTTGAAAGCTAACTAAAGCAAGAAAAGAAAAACAAGAAGACATAAAACTAAGCAAAGTACAGAAAGCTAACTAAAGCAAGATAAGAAAAACAAGAAGACATAAAACTAAGCAAAGTACAGACAAGAAAAATAAGAAGACAACAAAACTAAGCACAGTACGAAAAGAAAAACAAGTAGACAACAAAACTAAGCACAGTAAGAAGAGAAAAACAAGAAATGACACACAACATGGGGGAGCATGAGTCTTTATTTTATAATTGTGATCCACAAAGGCCAAAATTGAGCCACAGACCAGGAGGAACAGAGGAGAGGACGGAGCGACTGTCTGGGGGAATGGACCGTGCCTCACCGGGACCCCTGCAGGGGACCTGGTTTTTCTTTTCTCAACTCCTAACCCGCCAGTGCCTCTCTCAGACTAGTCTGCCGTCTCGACCCAAGTAGGGTCACACCGTGCAAGCAGCACCAAAGAAGGCCTCCTGGGGTTCGTCCCACACCCAGGAGGGCCCATATCCTCCTCTTCGCAGGCTTAAGGACCTGCATTGGGCCGGTTGACCCGCAATTTTGCATCTCAGCCAAGTAAACTCCTGTAGACAGAAGAGAATGGGACATAATTGGACACAACAACAACATCAAAAATTACAACAACACTAGACGCCTAACCAGGCCCTTTTCCTAACCCTAAAGACTCCCTCCCCGTGCCTAAACCTAAAGACTCCCCCCCTTGGCCTAAAGCTAACCCTAGCAATTACTTACCTGGAAAAGAGCAGTCCTCTCACCACCTGAAAAGAAGAAGAAGGAGAAAAATTAATAAAATAAAGACAACATGTACTTACCTTTACTTCTATCGCCACCTGTAAAGAAAAAGACAAACAGTCAAAAACAAGAACAAGAAAAACACAAAAAGATTCAAATTAAAAAACAGAAAAAAGAGATAAACCAAAAAAAGAGAATAAAATTAAAAAACAGGAAAAAACAAGTAAGAAGCAATCCTCATTCTAGAGAGTTCCGGGGGCGGAGCCAACAGGGAGACAAGCACAGACATGCCTCTCCTTTTCTCATTTCCACTCAAACTTTGGAGGGACCAAACCAAGCAAAAGAGGGAGCTGGTTGGGATTTAATAGTGTGCTAAGGCCTGAAGAAGACCAAGGTAGGTCGAAACGTTGCCCAAATGCACACTATTTTTTAGTTTTGGGGTTTTTTCAATTTTTAATTTTCTACAATTTTTATCATCATAATTTAACGCATTATTTAATTTTTGGGGATTTTTGTTTACACCTTAGTTGTTTAATTTGACGTTTTTTGAAAGCTAACTAAAGCAAGAAAAGAAAAACAAGAAGACATAAAACTAAGCAAAGTACAGAAAGCTAACTAAAGCAAGATAAGAAAAACAAGAAGACATAAAACTAAGCAAAGTACAGACAAGAAAAATAAGAAGACAACAAAACTAAGCACAGTACGAAAAGAAAAACAAGTAGACAACAAAACTAAGCACAGTAAGAAGAGAAAAACAAGAAATGACACACAACATGGGGGAGCATGAGTCTTTATTTTATAATTGTGATCCACAAAGGCCAAAATTGAGCCACAGACCAGGAGGAACAGAGGAGAGGACGGAGCGACTGTCTGGGGGAATGGACCGTGCCTCACCGGGACCCCTGCAGGGGACCTGGTTTTTCTTTTCTCAACTCCTAACCCGCCAGTGCCTCTCTCAGACTAGTCTGCCGTCTCGACCCAAGTAGGGTCACACCGTGCAAGCAGCACCAAAGAAGGCCTCCTGGGGTTCGTCCCACACCCAGGAGGGCCCATATCCTCCTCTTCGCAGGCTTAAGGACCTGCATTGGGCCGGTTGACCCGCAATTTTGCATCTCAGCCAAGTAAACTCCTGTAGACAGAAGAGAATGGGACATAATTGGACACAACAACAACATCAAAAATTACAACAACACTAGACGCCTAACCAGGCCCTTTTCCTAACCCTAAAGACTCCCTCCCCGTGCCTAAACCTAAAGACTCCCCCCCCCTTGGCCTAAAGCTAACCCTAGCAATTACTTACCTGGAAAAGAGCAGTCCTCTCACCACCTGAAAAGAAGAAGAAGGAGAAAAATTAATAAAATAAAGACAACATGTACTTACCTTTACTTCTATCGCCACCTGTAAAGAAAAAGACAAACAGTCAAAAACAAGAACAAGAAAAACACAAAAAGATTCAAATTAAAAAACAGAAAAAAGAGATAAACCAAAAAAAGAGAATAAAATTAAAAAACAGGAAAAAACAAGTAAGAAGCAATCCTCATTCTAGAGAGTTCCGGGGGCGGAGCCAACAGGGAGACAAGCACAGACATGCCTCTCCTTTTCTCATTTCCACTCAAACTTTGGAGGGACCAAACCAAGCAAAAGAGGGAGCTGGTTGGGATTTAATAGTGTGCTAAGGCCTGAAGAAGACCAAGGTAGGTCGAAACGTTGCCCAAATGCACACTATTTTTTAGTTTTGGGGTTTTTTCAATTTTTAATTTTCTACATTTTTTATCATCATAATTTAACGCATTATTTAATTTTTTGGGGATTTTTGTTTACACCTTAGTTGTTTAATTTGACGTTTTTTGAAAGCTAACTAAAGCAAGAAAAGAAAAACAAGAAGACATAAAACTAAGCAAAGTACAGAAAGCTAACTAAAGCAAGATAAGAAAAACAAGAAGACATAAAACTAAGCAAAGTACAGACAAGAAAAATAAGAAGACAACAAAACTAAGCACAGTACGAAAAGAAAAACAAGTAGACAACAAAACTAAGCACAGTAAGAAGAGAAAAACAAGAAATGACACACAACATGGGGGAGCATGAGTCTTTATTTTATAATTGTGATCCACAAAGGCCAAAATTGAGCCACAGACCAGGAGGAACAGAGGAGAGGACGGAGCGACTGTCTGGGGGAATGGACCGTGCCTCACCGGGACCCCTGCAGGGGACCTGGTTTTTCTTTTCTCAACTCCTAACCCGCCAGTGCCTCTCTCAGACTAGTCTGCCGTCTCGACCCAAGTAGGGTCACACCGTGCAAGCAGCACCAAAGAAGGCCTCCTGGGGTTCGTCCCACACCCAGGAGGGCCCATATCCTCCTCTTCGCAGGCTTAAGGACCTGCATTGGGCCGGTTGACCCGCAATTTTGCATCTCAGCCAAGTAAACTCCTGTAGACAGAAGAGAATGGGACATAATTGGACACAACAACAACATCAAAAATTACAACAACACTAGACGCCTAACCAGGCCCTTTTCCTAACCCTAAAGACTCCCTCCCCGTGCCTAAACCTAAAGACTCCCCCCCTTGGCCTAAAGCTAACCCTAGCAATTACTTACCTGGAAAAGAGCAGTCCTCTCACCACCTGAAAAGAAGAAGAAGGAGAAAAATTAATAAAATAAAGACAACATGTACTTACCTTTACTTCTATCGCCACCTGTAAAGAAAAAGACAAACAGTCAAAAACAAGAACAAGAAAAACACAAAAAGATTAAAATCAAAAAACAGAAAAAAGAGATAAACCAAAAAAAGAGAATAACATTAAAAAACAGGAAAAAACAAGTAAGAAGCAATCCTCATTCTAGAGAGTTCCGGGGGCGGAGCCAACAGGGAGACAAGCACAGACATGCCTCTCCTTTTCTCATTTCCACTCAAACTTTGGAGGGACCAAACCAAGCAAAAGAGGGAGCTGGTTGGGATTTAATAGTGTGCTAAGGCCTGAAGAAGACCAAGGTAGGTCGAAACGTTGCCCAAATGCACACTATTTTTTAGTTTTGGGGTTTTTTCAATTTTTAATTTTCTACATTTTTTATCATCATAATTTAACGCATTATTTAATTTTTTGGGGATTTTTGTTTACACCTTAGTTGTTTAATTTGACGTTTTTTGAAAGCTAACTAAAGCAAGAAAAGAAAAACAAGAAGACATAAAACTAAGCAAAGTACAGAAAGCTAACTAAAGCAAGATAAGAAAAACAAGAAGACATAAAACTAAGCAAAGTACAGACAAGAAAAATAAGAAGACAACAAAACTAAGCACAGTACGAAAAGAAAAAAAAAAAAAAAAAAAAAAAAAAAAAACAAGTAGACAACAAAACTAAGCACAGTAAGAAGAGAAAAACAAGAAATGACACACAACATGGGGGAGCATGAGTCTTTATTTTATAATTGTGATCCACAAAGGCCAAAATTGAGCCACAGACCAGGAGGAACAGAGGAGAGGACGGAGCGACTGTCTGGGGGAATGGACCGTGCCTCACCGGGACCCCTGCAGGGGACCTGGTTTTTCTTTTCTCAACTCCTAACCCTAACCCTAACCCTAACCCTAACCCTAACCCTAACCCTAAGTTAGAAACAGAGAACCAAATCTGTTCAGACTTGGAGAGTTGCAGATGACGTGCGTGGGCCAGTGCAAAACCTTTGGCTCTCTGTTAACTATGCACTCAAACTTGGAGTGTCATGGGGAGGGTCATCGAGACAATTTCAAATACCTAACCCTAACCCTAACCCTAACCCTAACCCTAACCCTATACATCAAAACGATCGGCACGGCGACGCCCATCTCCTCCTGGACAAACCAGTGGCCCTAACCACAAGAGGAACTAACGAGAGCCCAAAAACTACAACGCAACTGCGACAACGGTAAGTACTGCTACAGACTTCCTGGAGTCGTGCGGTGTATTGGGGCACAGGAAGCTCTGCTACAACAAACGCCTTTATAGGGCCCTTAATTGAATCCTTAAAACCTGAAATTCTAAAACCTCTTAAAGTAACACCTAAACTAATACAAAAACATCAATTAAAACCTCAATACATATCAGTAACCTACCTAGCTAGAAGTAGAACCTAAAACTTAAACTGTGACACACCGCGAGGTCTGATCAACCTCGGGGGGCCATCCTTGGATGAGGGTGTCTAGTGATAATGGCCGAAACACCCGATGATTCCAGGGTCCACTACTGAAGATGTGTCTTTCAAAATTAGACTCAAAATAACAGATCAGTACAAAACAAAGTCTGTATAGACAAATCAATATGAAAATGTATAAACAGAGGAAACAAATTCTCTATGGACAAATTAATACGATACATTCACCCTTAAAAACTTTAAAACAGAAAACAAAAGTCTGTATAGACAAATCATTATAATATATCCACCCTGAAAAATCACAAACAGAAGAAATAAAGTCTCTATAGACAAATTAGTGTGGTACATCCACCCTCAAAAAAAGTTAAAAACAGAAAACAAAGTCAGTATAGACTTGGAGAGTTGCTGATGACGTGCGTGGGCCAGTGCATTGCCTTTGGCTCTCTGTTAACCATGCACTCAACTGGAGTGTCATGGGGAGGGTCATCGAGAGAATTTCAAAAACCTAACCCTAACCCTAACCCTAACCCTAACCCTAACCCTAACTCTAACCCTAACTCTAACCCCCTACCCCTAACCCTAACCCTAACCCTAACCCTAACCCTAACCCTAACCCTAACCCTAGGCAGGGCGACAGCCCGGTCCGGCGGGGCAATGGCTCGTCCTGTTCCGGACTCCATTGCCTGGCTCTGCTTCTTTCCGCCCACAACTCCTGACCCTAATCCTAATCCTAAACCTGTTTGGGTCCAGCTAAAACCGCTTCAAATCCAATTTAAACCTCACTTTCAGCCCTCCTCTCCTCTCCCCCCTCACCTCCCTCCCATCCCTGGGGGGAGTGTGTGGGTGGAGTGAGAGGCAGGGCGACAGCCCGGTCCGGCGGGGTAATGGCTCGTCCTGTTCTGGACTCCATTTCCTGGCTCTGCCTCTTTCCGCCCACAACTCCTAACCCTATTCCTAATCCTAATCCTAACCCTAAGACCCTAAGCCTAATCCTAAACCTAAAATCCTAAACCCTATACTTGTTCTATATAATAGGTGTAAAACCAACTCAAATCCGACTAAAACCTGTTCAAGTCCAACTAAAACCAGTTCAAATCCATCTGGAACCTGATTGGATCTCACCTGGACCTGCTCGGGTCCAACTCAAATCTTAATTCAACTGAAAAGTGTTCAAATCTAGGTAAAACCGGCTCAAATCCCACTAAAACCTGTTCAAGTCCGACTAAAACCAGTTCAAATCCATCTAGAACCTGATTGGATCTCACCTGGACCTGCTCGGGTCCAATTCAAATTTTAATCCAACTGAAAAGTGTTCAAATCTGTGTAAAATCGACTCAAATCCCACTAAAACCTGTTCAAATCCGACTAAAACCAGTTTAGATCCCGCTGGAACTGGTTCAGCTCTCACTTAGACCCGTATGGATCCAATTCAAAACTTAATCTAACTCAAAAGTGTTCAAATCTGTGTAAAACCGGCTCAAATCCGACTAAAACCTGTTCAAGTCCGACTAAAACCAGTTCAAATCCACCTGGAACCTGATTGAATCTCACCTGGACCTGCTCGGATCCAATTCAAAACTTAATCCAACTGAAATTAGTTCAAATCTGTGTAAAATCGGCTCAAATCCCACTAAAACCAGTTCAAGTCCAACTAAAACCAGTTCAAATCCACCTGGAACCTGATTGAATCTCACCTGAACCTGCTCGGATCCAATTCAAATCTTAATCCAACTCAAAAGTGTTCAAATCTGTGTAAAACCGGCTCAAATCCCCCTAAAACCTGTTCAAATCCCACTAAAACCAGTTTAGATCCGGCTGGAACTTGTTCAGATCTCACTTAGACCCGTATGGATCCAATTTAAAACTTAATCCAACTCAAAAGTATTCAAATCTGAGTAAAACCAGCTCAAATCTGACTAAAACCTGATCAAATCCGACTAAAACCAGTTCAAGTCCATCTGGAACCTGTTTGGATCTTACCTGGACCTGCTTGGGTCCCATTAAAATCTTAATCCAACTGAAAAGTGTTAAAATCTGAGTAAAACCTGTTCAAATCCCACTAAAACCTGTTCAAATCCCACTAAAACCTGTTCAGATCCGACTAAAACCAGTTCAGAACCTTCTGGAACCAGTTCAGATCTAACTTAAACCTGTTCAGGTCCAATTCAAATCTCAATCCAGCTAAAACCTGTTCAAATCTGCTTCCCAAAGAGACATTCATTACTTTTAACACTGGTTTTAACCAGAAGACTGGACGCCATTTTTAAAAGGACAGCTTTCCCAGAATCCTCGTGACTTCCTGCTGAATCATTTTTACCTCTCAAGCTGCCTTAGGTCGTTATTTTAAATGAAAATTCGTTCACAATTGATTTATAAGTCTAAATAAAGGTTAAATAAAGTATAATATAAAAAATAAAAAAAAAATTAATTTTGTGAACCATGACAGAGACCCGTATACAAATTAGAGACCCGTATGCTAATCAGCGACTCATATCCAAACCAGTCAGACAGACTGGAAAAATAAACCGGGTTAGCATTGCTGGAACCTGGACATGTCATACATCAAAACGACCGGCACGGCGACGCCCATCTCCTCCTGGACAAACCAGTGGCCCTAACCACAAGAGGAACCAATGAGAGCCCAAAAACTACAACACAACAGCGACAGCGGTGAGTACTGCCACAGACTTCCTGAGTCGTGCGGTGTATTGGGGCACAGGAAGCTCTGCTACAACAAACGCCTTTATATGGCCCTTATTTGAATCCTTAAAACCTGAATTCTAAAACCTCTTAAAGTAAAACCTAAACTAATACAAAAACATCAATTAAAACCTCAATACATATCAGTAACCTACCTAGCTAGAAGTAGAACCTAAAACTTAAACTGTGACACACCGCGAGGTCTGATCAACCTCGGGGCCATCCTTGGATGAGGGTGTCTAGTGATAATGGCCGAAACACCCGATGATTCCAGGGTCCACTACTGAAGATGTGTCTTTCAAAATTAGACTCAAAATAACAAATCAGTACAAAACAAAGTCTGTGTTGACAAATCAATATAAAAATTCATAAACAGAAGAAATATATACTCTCTATGGACAAATTAATACGGTACTTTCACCCTCAAAAAGTTTAAAACAGAAAACAAAAGTCCACATGGATAAATCTAATAATATAATTTAATATATATTCATTCTAAAAAATCACAAAAAGTTAGAAACAGAGAACCAAATCTGTTCAGACTTGGAGAGTTGCAGATGACGTGCGTGGGCCAGTGCAAAACCTTTGGCTCTCTGTTAACTATGCACTCAAACTTGGAGTGTCATGGGGAGGGTCATCGAGACAATTTCAAATACCTAACTAGCCAGCGCTTCCGAATAACGAGCTCTGAACTCTGTAACAACATCATGACTACTCCAGGACAACACCTCACTTTTTGCCTCCTCTCCTCTCCTCCCTCACCTCCCTCCCATCCCCTGGGGGAGTGTGGAGTGGAGTGAGAGGCAGGGGCGACAGCCCGGTCCAGCGGGGCAATGGCTCGTCCTGTTCCGGACTCCATTGCCTGGCTCTGCTTCTTTCCGCCCACAACTCCTGACCCTAATCCTAATCCTAAACCTGTTTGGGTCCAGCTAAAACCGCTTCAAATCCAATTTAAACCTCACTTTCAGCCCTCCTCTCCTCTCCCCTCACCTCCCTCCCATCCCTGGGGGAGTGTGTGGGTGGAGTGAGAGGCAGGGCGACTGCCAGTCAGGCGGGGTAATGGCTCGTCCTGTTCTGGACTCCATTTCCTGGCTCTGCCTCTTTCCTCCCACAACTCCTAACCCTATTCCTAATCCTAATCCTAACCCTAAGACCCTAAGCCTAATCCTAAACCTAAAATCCTAAACCCTATACTTGTTCTATATAATAGGTGTAAAACCAACTCAAATCCCACTAAAACCTGTTCAAGTCCGACTAAAACCAGTTCAAATCCATCTGGAACCTGATTGGATCTCACCTGGACCTGCTCGGTCCAACTCAAATCTTAATTCAACTGAAAAGTGTTCAAATCTAGGTAAAAAACGGCCAAATCCCACTAAAACCTGTTCAAGTCCGACTAAAACCAGTTCAAATCCATCTAGAACCTGATTGGATCTCACCTGGACCTGCTCGGGTCCAATTCAAATTTTAATCCAACTGAAAAGTGTTCAAATCTGTGTAAAATCGACTCAAATCCCCCTAAAACCTGTTCAAATCCCAATTAAACCAGTTTAGATCCCCTGGAACTGGTTCAGCTCTCCTTAGACCTGTATGGATCCAATTCAAAACTTAATCTAACTCAAAAGTGTTCAAATCTGTGTAAAACGGCTCAATGCTAAAACCTGTTCAAGTCCGATTAAACCAGTTCAAATCCACCTGGAACCTGATTGAATCTCACCTGGACCTGCTCGGATCCAATTCAAAACTTAATCCAACTGAAATTAGTTCAAATCTGTGTAAAATCGGCTCAAATCCCACTAAAACCAGTTCAAGTCCAACTAAAACCAGTTCAAATCCACCTGGAACCTGATTGAATCTCACCTGAACCTGCTCGGATCCAATTCAAATCTTAATCCAACTCAAAAGTGTTCAAATCTGTGTAAAAACCGGCTCAAATCCCACTAAAACCTGTTCAAATCCCACTAAAACCAGTTTAGATCCGGCTGGAACTTGTTCAGATCTCACTTAGACCCATATGGATCCAATTTAAAACTTAATCTCAACTCAAAAGTATTCAAATCTGAGTAAAACCAGCTCAAATCTGACTAAAACCTGATCAAATCCGACTAAAACCAATTCAAGTCCATCTGGAACCTGTTTGGATCTTACCTGGACCTGCTTGGGTCCCATTAAAATCTTAATCCAACTGAAAAGTGTTAAAATCTGAGTAAAACCAGTTCAAATCCCACTAAAACCTGTTCAACCTTTAAAACCTGTTCAAATCCCACTAAAACCTGTTCAGATCCGACTAAAACCAGTTCAGAACCTTCTGGAACCAGTTCAGATCTAACTTAAACCTGTTCAGGTCCAATTCAAATCTCAATCCAGCTGAAACCTGTTCAAATCTGCTTCCCAAAGAGACATTCATTACTTTTAACACTGGTTTTAACCAGAAGACTGGGCGCCATTTTTAAAAGGACAGCTTTCCCAGAATCCTCGTGACTTCCTGCTGAATCATTTTTACCTCTCAAGCTGCCTTAGGTCGTTATTTTTAATGAAAATTTGTTCACATTTGATTTATAAGTCTAAATAAAGGTGAAATAAAGTATAATATAAAAAAATAAAAAAAATAATTTTGTGAACCATGACAGAGACCCGTATACAAATTAGAGACCCGTATGCTAATCAGCGACTCATATGCAAACCAGTCAGACAGACTGGAAAAATAAACCGGTTAGCATTGCTGGAACCGACATGTCATACATCAAAACGACCGGCACGGCGACGCCCATCTCCTCCTGGACAAACCAGTGGCCCTAACCACAAGAGGAACCGAAGAGAGCCCAAAAACTACAACACAACAGCGACAGCGGTGAGTACTGCCACAGACTTCCTGGAGTCGTATGTGTATTGGGGCACAGGAAGCTCTGTACAACAAACGCCTTTATATGGCCCTTATTTGAATCCTTAAAACCTGAAATTCTAAAACCTCTTAAAGTAAAACCTAAACTAATACAAAAACATCAATTAAAACCTCAATACATATCAGTAACCTACCTAGCTAGAAGTAGAACCTAAAACTTAAACTGTGACACACCGCGAGGTCTGATCAACCTCGGGGCCATCCTGGATGAGGGTGTCTAGTGATAATGGCCGAAACACCCGATGATTCCAGGGTCCACTACTGAAGATGTGTCTTTCAAAATTAGACTCAAAATAACAAATCAGTACAAAACAAAGTCTGTGTTGACAAATCAATATAAAATTCATAAACAGAAGAAATATATACTCTATGGACAAATTAATACGGTACTTTCACCCTCAAAAAGTTTAAAACAGAAAACAAAAGTCCACATGGATAAATCTAATAATATAATTTAATATATATTCATTCTAAAAATCACAAAAAGTTAGAAACAGAGAACCAAATCTGTTCAGACTTGGAGAGTTGCAGATGACGTGCGTGGGCCAGTGCAAAACCTTTGGCTCTCTGTTAACTATGCACTCAAACTTGGAGTGTCATGGGGAGGGTCATCGAGACAATTTCAAATACCTAACTAGCCAGCGCCTCCGAATAACGAGCTCTCCAGAACTCTGTTACAACATCATGACTACTCCAGGACAACACTCACTTTTTGCCCCCCCTCCCTCTCCTCCCTCACCTCCCTCCCATCCCTGGGGGAGTGTGGGTGGAGTGAGAGGCAGGGCGACAGCCCGGTCCGGCGGGGCAATGGCTCGTCCTGTTCCGGACTCCATTGCCTGGCTCTGCTTCTTTCCGCCCACAACTCCTGACCCTAATCCTAATCCTAAACCTGTTTGGGTCCAGCTAAACCGCTTCAAATCCAATTTAAACCTCACTTTCAGCCCTCCTCTCCTCTCCCCTCACCTCCCTCCCATCCCTGGGGGAGTGTGTGGGGGAGGAGAGGCAGGGCGACAGCCCGGTCCGGCGGGGTAATGGCTCGTCCTGTTCTGGACTCCATTTCCTGGCTCTGCCTCTTTCCGCCCACAACTCCTAACCCTATTCCTAATCCTAATCCTAACCCTAAGACCCTAAGCCTAATCCTAAACCTAAAATCCTAAACCCTAAACTTGTTCTATATAATAGGTGTAAACCAACTCAAATCCGACTAAAACCTGTTCAAGTCCAACTAAAACCAGTTCAAATCCATCTGGAACCTGATTGATCTCACCTGGACCTGCTCGGGTCCAATTCAAATCTTAATTCAACTGAAAAGTGTTCAAATCTAGGTAAAACCGGCTCAAATCCCACTAAAACCTGTTCAAGTCCGACTAAAACCAGTTCAAATCCATCTAGAACCTGATTGATCTCACCTGGACCTGCTCGGGTCCAATTCAAATTTTAATCCAACTGAAAAGTGTTCAAATCTGTTGTGTAAAATCGGCTCAAATCCCACTAAAACCTGTTCAAATCCGACTTGAACCAGTTCAAATCCACCTGGAACCTGATTGAATCTCACCTGGACCTGCTCGATCCAATTCAAAACTTAATCCAACTGAAAATAGTTCAAATCTGTGTAAAATCGGCTCAAATCCCACTAAACCAGTTCAAGTCCAACTAAAACCAGTTCAAATCCACCTGGAACCTGATTGAATCTCACCTGAACCTGCTCGGATCCAATTCAAATCTTAATTCAACTGAAAAGTGTTCAAATCTAGGTAAACCGACTCAAATCCCACTAAAACCTGTTCAAATCCCACTAAAACCTGTTTAGATCCCGCTGGAACTTGTTCAGATCTCACTTAGACCCGTATGGATCCAATTCAAAACTTAATCCAACTCAAAAGTATTCAAATCTGAGTAAAACCAGCTCAAATCTGACTAAAACCTGATCAAATCCGACTAAAACCAGTTAAAGTCCATCTGGAACCTGTTTTGATCTCACCTGGACCTGCTCGGGTCCCATTAAAATCTTAATCCAACTGAAAAGTGTTAAAATCTGAGTAAAACCAGTTCAAATCCCACTAAAACCTGTTCAAATCCTATTAAAACCTGTTCAAATCCCACTAAAACCTGTTCAGATCCGACTAAAACCAGTTCAGAACCTTCTGGAACCAGTTCAGATCTAACTTAAACCTGTTCAGGTCCAATTCAAATCTCAATCCAGCTGAAACCTGTTCAAATCTGCTTCCCAAAGAGACATTCATTACTTTTAACACTGGTTTTAACCAGAAGACTGAGCCATTTTAAGTGACAGCTTCTCCCTGAATCCTAGTGCACTTCCTGCTGAATTTTTTACCTCTCAAGCTGCCTTTAGGTCGTATTTTAAATGAAAATTTGTTCACAATTGATTTATGTCTAAATAAAGGTGAGAATGGAAGTTTAATATAAAAAAAATATAAAAATTAATTTTGTGAACCATGACAGAGACCCGTATACAAATTAGAGACCCGTATGCTAATCAGCGACTATATCCAAACCAGTCAGACAGACTGGAAAATAAACCGGGTTAGCATGGCTGGAACCTGGACATGTCATACATCAAAACGACCGGCACGGCGACGCCCATCTCTCCTGGACAAACCAGTGGCCCTAACCACAAGAGGAACCAATGAGAGCCCAAAACTACAACACAACAGCGACAGCGGTGAGTACTGCCACAGACTTCCTGGAGTCGTGCGGTGTATTGGGGCACAGGAAGCTCTGCTACAACAAACGCCTTTATATGGCCCTTATTTGAATCCTTAAAACCTGAAATTCTAAAACCTCTTAAAGTAAAACCTAAACTACAAAAACATCAATTAAAACCTCAATACATATCAGTAACCTACCTAGCTAGAAGTAGAACCTAAACTTAAACTGTGACACACAGCGAGGTCTGATCAACCTCGGGGGCATCTTTGATGAGGGTGTCTAGTGATAATGGCCGAAACACCCGATGATTCCAGGGTCCACTACTGAAGATGTGTCTTTCAAAATTAGACTCAAAATAACAAATCAGTACAAAACAAAGTCTGTGTTGACAAATCAATATAAAAATTCATAAACAGAAGAAATATATACTCTCTATGGACAAATTAATACGGTACTTTCACCCTCAAAAAGTTTAAAACAGAAAACAAAAGTCCACATGGATAAATCTAATAATATAATTTAATATATATTCATTCTAAAAAACTACAAAAAGTTAGAAACAGAGAACCAAATCTGTTCAGACTTGAGAGTTGCAGATGACGTGGCCAGTGCAAAACCTTTGGCTCTCTGTTAACTATGCACTCAAACTTGGAGTGTCATGGGAGGGTCATCGAGACAATTTCAAATACCTAA